>JBAGKO010000008.1:9414294-9430550 GCA_037177275.1 Acacia concinna
TTCTTCGCAAGATTATATCTTTTCTCTTGTGGAAGTCTATTTGAGCGAAGAATATCAATACAATAATAGAGTGATTTGTTTTATTAATTATTTGTTAAAGAGAAAAAAGCCATAAGGGATAATTACAATCTTATACATATATCATAGAGCAGCTGAGCTAAGTCATTAGCTATGTAGCTCTTCACTTATTTTACTGTTCAAATGAACAGTATTAGCTTTCTTTGGGCTTCGTGCCACACCTTGTCATGAAGACCAGCTTATTTGCCTTGTGTTATTTGTTTTTTTTCCCACTCTGTACTAGCTTGCTATAGTTGTACGTAAATTGTTTACATTTTTTATTTTAATATCCTATTACAAATATGCTCAACCGTTCACATGGGTGGAGAGAGGGGGAGATGTTTACAGTAGGTCCCACATGTGATTTGTTAGTATCATGTGATCTGCTTCTTTATCTTTATTACACAGCTATTTAGAATTGAATTTTTAATTTAAATCTCCTCTTAAAATTTTGCTCTGCTATTTTTGCCCTTGATCCAGCACGCGTCATAAACTGACTGCTTCTGGTGCTAGCTCTTCCTCAATTACAACAGCAACAATTGAAGGTTGGTTAGATAATTTTTTTGTATTATTTCATTCTATTATTTCATGCTTTATTTTATCAAAATCTCATTATATTGCAAAAGCATCTATAGGTAAAATACAGAAGTTTAAATGGAAATTGAGATTTTCTTAGAAAAAAAAAATTGGTGCAAAAACTGTAGAGGAAAGTGATGATGAAGCTTCTGGTACTGAGTATTATAGAGCTAAAGCGTCAAAGAAAAAGGAAAAGAAACGGAAAGAGAGGGAAGCTCGCCAATAGGTATTGTTCAAACCTTTAGTGCGTGTACGAGACACTCAATTTTCTCCTTCCTAAGTTCTTTTTTTTTTTTTTGGTTACAAGAACAATATGTCTGTTTGCTTCCTGTTGAACCATGCTTTGAAATCTGAAGGGGAAAGTAGTTTGTACATTTAATTTGCTGAAAGAACAAAAGGTTGTTCTTTTAGGTATCCATAATTGAAAGATGATATGTTGTTAAGGTTTTATCAGAATCTAAGAAGTAGATTGTTCATGAATTCCTAGCAATGACTTTCTAAAAGTTTAATTTCTTGGCTTTTCTGCTAAATGAAGTTTAAATCATTCCTTGTATCGTGGTTTGTTATTTTGGAAGGTTGAAGAAGCTGCAAGGGAGTCAAGGCAGACAAAACAAGACCATTATGTAGAGATGCGGAGGAAGAAGGACGAAGAGCGTGAGGCAGAGGAGTGTAGGCTGGTGGGTTTGTACTGCTGCTGATTTGTGTTTTGGATTTTCTTTCTTTTGAGTTTGCTAATAGCAAAAGTTTGATCATGTTTCATATATGCAGACACGATTTTTAAGATTTCAAATGGTTGAAGTAAAGGGGATTGCTACCTAACTTGTAAGCTTTTTATCCAATAATTTTCTTCATTGTCCTCAAATTAAGTGTTTGGAATGTGTTGTCAATTTTTCATTGGCTGTAAGCAATGAACTTGTATTGAAGATCTTCTTCCTCCCCAAAAGATCTCAAGGGTCAGAAGGCTACTAGCTCATTTTGTCATGTTGGGTTTTAAGTAAGAAGACGTTTAACATGTAAAGGGTGCGACCACTTTAGTTGATTTTGATTTTTTTAATCACTTCATGTTAGGAGCTGTAATGGGAAGTTGTTGTTATGGGGTCATTCACTTGTGATGTTAATAAAGCATATGTTATATGTGTAGTTTGCATGGTTCAGAAAATTCAATTTCGTTAAAACACTACATTATCATTTATAACATAAATTATTGTTAATATCCAAACAATCAATAATTGCTTCTAAATATAAGTAAAGAAGGCACATTGTACATGATACTCCCATCAAATGTATGCTTTTGCACCTTCAATGTTGGATATGTATCACCCTTATTCATTGATCCACGAGATTGTATAATCCTTTGGTGAAATTGCAAGATTTAAGAATCAAAGGACTTTATTATTGGCATAATTAATTAATGATCAATATATAAATTCACATTATTATTACAATTAATTTTGAAGTTTCATACGTTGGCAAAAAATATTGAAGTTTTAAATGTAAGCCGTATCATTGTTCCTTATGTGATTTTGAGTTGCACAGTGGCAAATAGCTTCCCATGTATCTGTTATTTGTCAAGATCACAGTTTCTTAGCTTTTTTGTAGGTCATGACCTAGCCAGCTCTTAGCATGTGGCAGGTTTGTGAGCATTCTAGATGTGACATTATGAATTGAAGGAAACTCATTACATTTTGAATTTTTTAAGATGTGACTAAAAATATGTGACAGCTGATTTTCAGGATTATGATCTCCCAGTTTAGAAGCCTTTTAATTGTTGGTTTTAATTTTATGCTTTCATTTTTGTGTAAATTTAATTGTCAGTCCAAGGGCAAAAAAACTAATTGTCAGTCTCTTATTCCTTGGTTGGGGATAATGATCTTTTGTTCACCAGAATTACCTTTGCTTGATTCCACAACCTTTCTACTTAATTTTTAGGTTTGCTCCTCCTATAAATTTGTTTTGTCAAAATCATAGTCTTTTAACCTTTTTCTAGGCTATGACCCAACAAATTTCTTTAGCATGTGGCAGGTTTGGGAACACTCTAGATATGACATTTTAGACTAAAGGTATCCGTAGCATTAAGATTATTTTTTTTAAAGATATAACACGCTTGAAGACACATATCTCTTTTTTTTTTTTTTTTGAATGAGCCATACTAATTGAATTTCAGTTTGAACTACGACAATAAAAAACTCTCGAGGATGGTCATTTGGTTCATTTATGGCACAAAGATACTTTGGTTATCTCAAATTATTTTAAACATTTTGCTTATTATGAATAAGAGATTATAAAGGGAATTAGCAGGTCAAATTACCTACTTTAGCATATTGCAAATTGATTGGTGATGCCTTCAACAAGAGAGTACGTAGTCTATATTTAAAAAGCATTGAGAGAGAGGATTGCACATACTCCACAATATATATGAAAATCAAAATTGTGTGATGCAATTCTAAAGTTGACACTACTTGATTTATATGAAATATACATTATTTACAAGCTAATGTTATAGATGGCTATGGATTTCAACTCAATATTTTTTGAGAAAACAACTAAGTATTTGTTGGTATATTAGTTTTTTCTTTAGTTCAATGAAACTTTTCACATTTTTAGTAATAATCTATTTAGTGATTTTCATGAAATTAATTGCAAGGGAAATGAACAGGTGAGAATCTATACATCATTATTTACTTCTCATGGACTGAAATAACTTATACTCCGTATTACATTAAATATCATATCGTTCACTTCCTATTGACCATATTAATTACTCGGTGTTTGCTAGAGTAACTTTTTTGTGGTACTTTTTTAATTTTTGTTGGGTATGGGACTTTCCTTTTTAGAACTTCCAAAACACTTGGGCTTAACATTTATAATGCACACATTGCATGCAACTTGAGTGAATAATTTATATTGATGCAAGATTATTTATGTTAAGAGTGGTCCTTCAAAATTGTCAATTACTCTTGAAGTTAATTCATTCCGTGCATCGCATGGGGGAGTGAATGCTTGTTATAAATATAAATGATATTTTGTTTTTTAAGAAAAAAGAATGACTTACATGTATTGACTCACTCACTCTCTTAATAAATAAAAGGGAAAATATAATAAAAAATTTTAATGCATTTTAAAATAATAACCCATAAAACAAGTACAATATATGAATTATTGAGAAGCATAAAATATAAATATAATAAAATTTTAATATTATAATCATTCTTATATTTAAAAATATCATGATATTATGATATAAATATGTTATATTGCCTTTATATCATAATAATTTTTTAAAAAATTAGTTGTAGCATTATATATAATATAATTGGGCAAAAAATAGATATAATTTAATTCCTAAAAGTTTAATCCCATAATTAATTTAATTTTTTCCTATTAGAACCAACAATAAAATAAAAAGACATAATTTAATGCATAAAAGAATCAAATCTTCTGATCATAAAAATGAGATATCTTGATTTGATATATATCCAAATTAAGATTGTCTGTCAGGAGTTTGGATTTTTTTAAAAAAAAGAAATTGGTTTAACAAATTTTAAAAGACATTAATAATTAATTTAATTCATTCAGGCAATCAAGTCTCACTCCAATCTCCATCAGCGTCTGAAATAGGCTTCCCTTCTTCCCACACGGTAGATGTTATTTTCTCTTTCCAGTTTCAACTTTCAACAGCGTCTCCTAATGTTTCTTCTTCCTCCTTCCTTTGAGACTTCATCTGCGCTCCCAGTACGCGAGTCATCGAAGACATTATTGGGATGGCTTGGTCACTTCTTCTCCCTTAAAAATCATATCTTGCGACAACTCTGATGTTAGAAATCGCTTTCATGGTAGTTTGCAGTCAAAGATATGAAGGATCGAACAGCCCCACTACGTCTTCTTCTTTCTTCTTTTCCCTCATCTTTCATTTTTTCCCTTGTGCTGATCTCGTGTTTAGGCCATCCGGTTTTCAAAGATCCACTCCAGGTGGCGGCTCAACTCCAGCTCCCGGCTTAAAAAGCAGTTCTGGACAGCTGAATCCGGGTGAACCTTTGAATGCTTAACTCAATAAAACGGACCACCTTTACCTCCTGGTAACGGTTGGACCGACAGGACCGTTCGGTTCAGTCTGATTTTGAAATCCTTGACATCAAATATTTTATTTTTATTATATCAAATTCTCCGATTACAAATGGCTATACGTGTAATTTTAAAGCTTTTGATCTTGATAGGAGAACTTGAGATTGATTTATTAATTAGTTTTAAAACAATGTGATTCAAAAAAGACAAACTCAATAATACGTGCAACAAATTATTTATTTTTATTATATTAAATTTTTCAATCACACATAATTATGTGTACAATTTTTAAAATTACGATATTGATAGGAGAATTTGAGATATTGGGTAGAAGAAAATTATCTTACGTATTTTCTATCTAAAAAAAAAATATTATAGAAGGTCTATAAGTTTGATTTAAAAATGTATTTTTTAAGATAGTGTTTGCAATATTCTTCAATTACCTAATTTTTGAATTTGAATGTGGTTTATTTTAAAAACGGTAATTTTATGTTTATTGCCTTTTTATTTCGTTTTTTTTAATATATTTTTTCAAAACCGAACATTACTTTGTAAATGTTTTGGTTAGTTACAAGATAGGGGGAATTTCAATAGAGGACTGCAGTTGAGAATTGATATCAGTGTAGCCCATAAATAAGTGAATAGGTCATATAAACAAGAAAAATCTATATTCATATGACCCATTCACTTATTTATGGGCTGCGCTAATATTAATTCTCAACTGCGGTTCTTTACTGAAATTCTCCCTACATGATACTTTTAATGTTATTATTCATTTTTCTTGTTCAATCTCATTTTGAAAGCTTTAATTTTAAAAGCTGTAATTTTAAAATTTTGCTTAGAAAATATATTTTGTGAGAGTTGACTCTATTTTCTAAATATTTGGCTACTTACAGTTTATTTTTTAATTTAATATTTCGTTTTTCTTACTTTTTTTTTTTTGAATTTGCTTATCTTATCCTTTTGAGAATATTTTTTTAGTTAAATAATTCTATTTTTTATTTTATAAATTTTTAATTTTAAGCTCTATAGGAATACTTTTATTCCCTAATTTGACGTGAGAGTAAACTTTTTCTATAACAAAATTTTATATCTTGTTTTTAGTTTTTTGAGAAAAGTAAAGACAATTATATATCACTTGAATTTTAAAATCTTAAATTAATCTTGTTGATTATAAAAGCATAGGGATTAACTAAATTTGTATAGCAATTGACAACTCATTTTTATAGGAAATCACTTATTTAAGATTTTAAAATTCAAATAATATGTTTTTGTCATTCTCCCTTTTTATTGTTAACAGACATTTATATATCGTTTATTCTATTTTTTCATTTGATTTTTAAAAATATATTTAATACGTAATTACTTAATCTGAATCTTTGAAAAATTAAAAAGTTGTGCTCAAACTTATTTAATTATTCTTCATTTTCTTTTTATATCTGATTCAAAAAGTTTAAACTTTCACATCCCTTTACCTAATTGAAAAGTTTCTTTTCTTTTATGTAACACTTTACTTTTAATTCATTACCTTCCTTTAAGGTGGCCCTTATAACCACTATCGTGTTGGAATAGTGGAACAGAAATAATAAAAATTTCAAACCATAATAAACAAAAAATTTACTTTCTGTTAATATCCAGAACATAAAATACTAGTATTTTTCATAAACACATGCTAGAAAACATAAAACAGAAATGACTATAATCAAATTTGCTCCTTTCCTCTGCTTCCTGTAGATCATTCACTTGCATTGTGGAGAGAATAAGGTTTCTGGGAGAAACCTTAGTAGCAGAATCATACCAATAACAGTGTAATGCAATGCATATAATGCTATATACAATGCATGTATTTCCCCTCGAGCGCTCTCTCTCTTTCTCTCTCTCAGCACTTACCATGTACCAGAAGCATGCACATGACTCTACTCTACTCAACAGCCAAGGCATAAAACAGAGAGTCAAACAACTCATACATACATGCTAGCTCAACTAGAACATGGAATACAATCAATAAACAAACAACAAACAAATAGAGTGTAACAAGTTAAGGGTAAAGATTCTAACTATCGAGTATCCTCGTACAGTGCTGGTGTATTGTTCTTTTGTTTCAGCACGTCTGGGTCATTGGTTTGTCTCTTTGTAACGCCTATATATACCATAATATATGGCATTACTATATGCCCCTATCAGTATGCTACCGCCCTTCTTTTCCTGTATCCCCAGGTCCTGGTTCCCCATTACCTGGACTGGATCCTTCCCTACTTGTATCGTATCCATCCCCAACCTACACCCCTCTGCTGTTCACCCTGTGTAGCCCCAAGTCCCTACTATTTGCCTGTCCCCACTATTTTGGCTGGGATAGTTGAGCAGCATCTCCCCTTAAATGCACCCATTAGACCTCTCGATAGTTGGGCAATACCTCCCGTTAAGAAATCCTACCTCTGTCCGAGTCAGTAGGACAACACCTCCCCCTAGGCAATGCTTTCTTAGTCCAAGACCATCGGACAACACCTCCCCCTAGGAAATGCTATATTAGTCCTGAAAAATTGGGCAACGCTTCCTCTTATGAAGGTTTGTTTTGACTTAGATAGTTGGATAGAACCTCCCCTTAGGTTCACTATCTAGGCCTGCCCAATTGGATAGAATCTCCCCTTATACTACTCTAATAATTGTTGGAAAATAAAGGAATTCAAAAGAAGGAGGGAACCAGAACTTAATCGGATCGAAGGCCGAGCTGGGATCGCTCAAAATTCCACCGGAAGAGGCTTACTTTAAGAGAGGGTGAGAGAGCACCAAAAGGGAGAGGGATCACATTTGAGTATGAAGAGAGGGAGGAGAGGTCTTATTTATGGTTGGAGGAGAGGGGTTAAAATCCAAATATTTATTGGGCCTTTAGATGTAATTTTCTTAAAATGCTTTTTCCTTTTTTGACAAGTATCCCTCTTCTACATAATTCCAAATTTCCACATGAAAAACTCTGCCTCCTTGCCCAAGCTAAAGTGGCACCAACTTTGGGTGGGTCCCAGGGATCCATCTATCTTAAATTATATCAATAATTTCTAATAGATTGACCCAAAAATCGAAAAATTTTAGAAAATTCTATAGCTATTGAAAAATTCTAAAAAAATCATAAAAATTCCCTAAATATTCCAGGAGGCTACCATTAAAATTTCATAATTTTTAAATGTCTAAAACTCCCAAAATAAATTTATCAAAAAGTCCATTTTTCTGACGATTAACCAATTTTAGCAATTTTAGCTGATATTTTAGGACTTTTTCCTGGCCTAGAACCAACTTTATAAATCCTCCAAATTAATGTACTAATTTTTTCAAGTCCCTTTCCATAACATAGAGGTCCTTAAATATCTGCTATGGTCGAAAACCCAGTCTGGCCAAAATATTTGGAGATCCAATAAATTTTCCTCGGACCTCCAAAATTTTTTTTGATAACTCCATATTATTTTGGATGCCATATACTACGTGCGGGAACATTATCAAAGGTTTCGGGGACCTCAAACCTGCTCGCATTTTGATCCAAAATTTCACGAAACTTTTCTTCTTTGCACATAAGTCCTTCCCCATGTCTCACTACTAATGTTGTGAGATCTCTCAGTCCTCTATAGACTTAAGCCCTCTGTTAATCCAGAATATCTCATCTAGGCCTTCAAAAATATCAGGGTACGACACTCAGTCTACCCAAAAACACTATTTTAGCATAAAATGCCCTTTTTCGGTTTACAACATTTTTGGGATATTACATTTTCCATTTGACTTGAAATTCAAACTTATTTTGATTCTCCCAGTTGTTATTTTATTATTGAAATTTGATTTGGTTACTTTTAAAAAGGAAAATATTTAGGTTAAGTTCCCTATATCCATTTTATTAAGTTTTCCAATCGCATGTGACTATATGTGCTCTGTTTGAATTATTATCATTTAATTATTAACTCAAATACAATAAATAGGACACATGGTCACATGCGATTGAAGAACTTGACAAAATAAATATAAGAAACTTGATATAAATATAGTCATTTTAAAAACATATGATTTTAAAAGGAGAAACACAATAATACTTACCCTAAGTTCTATATATTTGTTATGTCAAATTCTCTAATCACACATCGATATGTGTACAATTTTAAAATTTTTGATATTGATTAGAGAACTTGAGATATTGAGTAGAAGAAACTTGGCTAAAGTATTTTTGATTTGAAAAACTATTATGTTATGGCTTATGAGTTTAATTTAATTTTTTTTTACCGAGAACACTGTCTTTTATGTGTTTGGATTATTTTCAATTACCTATCATTTAATTTCTTAATCTTATTTTATTTTCAAATTTGAATTGGTTTATTTTAAAACTGGTAATTTTAAGGTTATTCAATTATTATCTAAATTTTTTTGAAAATATATTTTCGATACCGAACGTTGCTTTGTAAATGTTTTGGTCAGCTACAAGTTGTCTTTAATTTTATAATTCATTTTTCTTGTTCCTTCTCATTTGAAAAGCTTAAATTTTTAGACCCTTATCTCATTATTTTAAATTTGATTCTTTTTATTTTTTCTTGTGTTTGAAATTTATTTTTTTTAAACCTATACTTTTAAAAGTTTGTTTTGAATAAAAATTTTGTGAGATTTTCTAAATGTTTGGATAACTTACTGTTTTTTATTCAATTTAATATTTCATTTTTCCTATTTTTTTTTCTTTTTTTAACATTTGATTATCTTATTCTTTTGAGAATAATTTCTTTAGTAAAAAAATTGTATTTTTCCTTATTTTTCTATTTGAAATTGATTTGGTTTAAATTTTCAATTTTAAAATCTATATTGGGTTACTTTTATTTGCTAATTTGATGTGAGAGTAACTTTTTTGAAAGCAAACATTTATATATCCATTAATACAAAAAATGACTCATGTGGCGCTTATTTATATAGATATGTGGCACCTAAATTCACTCGCCATAGGAGGTCTTTTGTGGCACTCTAAGAGAGCACAATAGGAGGGGAGGCCTCCTGTGGCGCTCGTGACATGGAGCGCCATAGGAGATGTTTGCTCACAAGAGGCTTCTTCTTGTGGTGCCCTTCATTAAGAGTGACACAATAGGCCCTAATTTTTTTAAAAAAAAGTAATTTACCTACTTCTGCTACTATACATTCTCTACAGCGAAAATGAAAATAAACCAAAATAAACCACAATGATAGATGTTTAATTCCAGTATCAAATTATCAATTCAGTAGGTAATCAACAAAATTATGTAAATCACACATCAAATTGTAATTTGTCTCATCAAATGTTCACACCATTCTTCAATTATTCCTTGGATTTGATTTTTTGTCAAGTTGTCAACCCGTTCATCTTCATAATACTACATACACAAAGTGATTCACATAACAAATTAAAGTAACAAAAAAGAAGACAACAACTACTCAATTTAATGTAAAACACAACATGAATTATAACTTGAAAACTTACTTTTGAAGGAACAAAATTTTTATTTTGAGCAATTACATCCTTCATGAATTCCATGATTTAATACCCACAATCATCATTGTTAGGCTGAAATGGGCATTGCATCAAAATAATATTAAATGTTTTTAGTTTGTAAATAAGAATTGTACATTAATAAAATTTGAGCAAACTCTAATAATTACCATAATTTTCTTACAAGGATAGCTATTGACAGGTCTACAGATCTAGAATAGGATAGAGAGATCGAGGCTCGATAGGCAATCAAAGCACGAAAAAGACAAATATAAGTTGGTTACTTTTGTTTACTCAATCACAAACACAAATATTACACATACATGCTTACCCTTACCTATTTAAACAATAGTTTCATATCTAGGCGATCATTTGGATGACCTTCTTTTAAAGGATCCAAATAATAAATGCTAGGGCCTATTGGTTCCGATGGCTTAATGATGATCAATATCCAACATTGCTTAAATTATTTTGAAAATATTTGGCCAGCAATCATATTATAATTTCACGTGAAAGAATAAATATCATACATTAAAATAGTATGAGTATAACTTACCCTGCATTTTAAAAATTGCATATTCTCACATCAATACGTGTTCTAATCTTTTAGCCAGACAAAATACGTGTTCTTATCTTTATTTGCTTCATAGATGAGAGGCTTACTTCTCTTAGCTACGGAACAAGTAAAGAGGGGCAATTGTGAACATCCCATTTTGTTCGGGCCCCACTCAAAATATGAAAAAATGTAAAAATAATAAAAATAAAAATACTCTCATTAATAGTGCTTGAAGCCCAAGTCGCAATCACCATTAAAGGGGAAAAAGGAAAATAAAAAGAATCTTCCCATTAATGACTCTTGAGGCACAAGTTTGCAATCATAATTAAAATAAGGAAATTAAATAAAAAAATATATATCCTATTGATGATAATTGATTTTCAATCATCATTAAAGAGGAAAATGAAAAAAAAATGTATATACAAAAATAATCTTTCATGATGTGAGGTTTAAAAAAATGAAAAGAAAATACAAAAGATCTATCTTTAGATTAGGCAATTATTTGTGGGAATACATTAAAAATAATCTATTAGAAAGTTTCCTAAAAAAATAATAATAATTAAAAAAATCTCCTTGATTAGGCTGTAAATTAAGAAGTTTCTAAAATGATAATTTAAAAATTAAAAAACAAAGCATTTATGAAAGAAACCCTAAGCTCTCATATAAATAGAAGAACAAGAGTAGAAGCAAGGGAGAGAAGAATTTAGAAAAAAGATATAGAAGTTTTGGGAATGAGAGGGGACATCAAGTTTTGGGAGTGAAATCATAAAGTTCTAGAGAGAAAGTGAAGTAAGGCATAGAGCCTCATTTTTCTCATTGCTCAAACATATTTCTCATGGGGAAGGGTAGTTCACATTAGAGGCCATCTTGTCTATACTTTGCTCAAACAAAGTCTTAATATTCTTGCCCAATTTTGAGTCTAAATAAAAGTTTTCTCTTTATGCGTTCTTCCTTACCTTGTTCATCGTGTAGCCCCCAAGCATACAAGGATCAAAATGTACATGTCTACATCTCATTATTGTCATCTTGATTATACCTTAGGTTATTGTTCTGGATAGTATGTCAAAAAGTTTCCCCTTTTTTTTTATGGCCAAGCTCTTTCTTAAAAAAAAATTGAAAAATCCTCTTTTTGAATAAAATGAAAAATTATTTCAAAATAGTTTTAAGTCGTATGAGGTTTTTAGAACTTCCTTAGGCATAAAAATGATTATTCTTCCTTGTGAGATTATTAGAATCTCCATAGGGGGTTTAATCCTAAATATATTTAAATAATAAATAAAGAAATAATATTTTTTCAAAATAAAAAATACAAACAAAAAATCATTTTTTCCAATAAATTAAATGATTTCTAAAAAAAACCAACCAATTGATATGCATTTTTACCCACTCGAACTACGTGCAATTTGATCCCTCTAAAGGGTATGTAAGCCTTAGGCTCTGTTCCTAGGTCAAGTCTAATTATTGTAAGTAAAACATTTTTCCTTTTTATGTTCTTTCTTTGTAAATATTTTATTCATTTATATATTTGAGTAATTAAAATAAATTTAAAGGCCATAATTGTTTTTCAATAATTGATTTAGGGTAACCATTCTTATGAACGGGTGTTGTGGGGTGCCTAAAACCTTCCTCACGCACAATCAACTGTCGAACCCTAATTGGTTTTTGTAGACCGTTTTGTAATTTTTAAAAGGTTTCCAAAATTATCCTTTTCTAAAAAACAATTTGATAGCGGCTCCATTTGTTTTCCAAATATCGGGAGCTACAACTAGCAATAACTAATTACTTACTTTATATGCCTCTAATTTGTATAGTAAATTTGTAACTTCACCTAACTTTGATATACAGCTTCAAGATTCAAATTCTGAAAGCACACAACTCCCAAGACATTATTTGTGGCTGGATGGGGTCACAAACAACAAAGGAGATATCGTTAGCAAATAAGCCAGAAAGGTGGCAGAGTATTGTGTAAGTATCAAATTATGGTTGTAATTAAGAATTAATGCTACTTAATTTTTTTTATTTTATTATAGCTAACATTGTTATGATTCTTTTTTGTCATAGCGAGCAATGCCTCAAGAGACACTAGATATCCACTTACGTTGGTCGAGATGATTTGCTCAGCAAATTGCTACCATTACCTGATTATGGTGGTTGTGTTCAAGGTACTAGTTTTTGAATGACACAAACAAAATACTTTGGCCGACAAAAGTGCTCTGGCGTTAGTGAGGTAAGGCAGCTGGGGAAGGAAGTTAATTGGTTCAAGAATAATTGGCAAGAACAAAAGGAACAACAAGACCGCATCAATGAGATGTTGAGGACCCAGATTGAAAGTCTAGTGTAGTCTAAGGCAACGGAGAGTGTACCACATTGTGACTGTCCAAGTGTGAGGGATAGTTGTACTTCTATTCCTATAGTCCCTATTCCTTCAGTAATTAATTTTCAATTGTATTTAAAATATTGTTACATTTCATATTTGTGGCTTTTAGAACTTAATTTATTAACTTTGTTTTTTGCAGGGTGAATCCATGTGCAAGCTTTACGTGGATCCATCCTGTAGGCATGTAGTTGCTATCACAGCTGTCTACAACGTCGATAATAATACGTTGCACTATTCTCACTTGCCTGATAACACACTACGAGTAAGGGTTGATATTTGCACTGATGAAGAAGCGGTCTTGCCAATCCCTTCTCCAGATGAAGAAACCATAGTTAGAGATGTTGTGGGAGGATATGTTGCCTGGCTAACGCATTTGATACAACCAATGTAAAGGGTATACTTTTTTTGTACATTTCTAGCTAAATAAACTACATGTTTAACTTTCTTGTTTTTTTTGTAGGCCTCTCGTTCCAAAGGAAAACAAGTGCAGGAGCAAGGAAAAATTTCAAAGAGCTCCACTAATGCACTAAACAGCCAAAAAGGACAGGCCTCTACGAGCGGCCATAGAAGCTTAAGTGAAATAATCCCCTATCGCGGCCAACTCCTGTAAATTACACCTACTTTGGTCGCACGAGGATCATCTTTCACAATAAGTTTTGATATGGGGATATACAATCAACCTATTGAAGAATATGTTAAGGAGGAGGTGCTGAATGATATACTTGGTCGTGGATGGGCTTCTGGTTCAATTATAAACATTTGGATTAGGTACTTTATCATTACCTTCTATCACTGTTAATTCTTGTTTAGTAATTGATTTATTGGTTTTAATCAAATTGTATATGTTTTCTAAAAGGCACCTATATCATGACATCATGGGGGACAATGAGAAGTCGCGCTTCTCATTTGTCAATCCATTTCTTGTTGGTCAATATAGGGGAAGAATAGATCTTGTACAACAGTCTAATGAGCTCATGTAATACTTTACTCAGAGAGCCAATGAGAATATGCAATTTTTAGTGTCATAAAATGCAAGGTAAGTTATACTCATACTATTTTAATGCATGATATTTATTCTTTAACGTGAAATTGCTAACCAAATATTTTTAAAATAATTTAGGCAACATTGGATATATTTATAAATGATTATCAATATCCATTGTTGCCTAAATTATTTTGAAAATATTTTGTCAAAAATTTCACGTGAAAGAATAAATATCATCCATTAAAATAGTATGAGTAAAACTTACCCTGCATTTTATGACACTAAAAATTGCACATTCTCATTTGCTCTCTGAGTAAAGTATTACCTGAGCTCATTAGATTGTTGTACAAGATCTATTCTTCACCCATGACCAACAAGAAATGGGTTGACAAATGAGAAGCGTGACTTCTCATTGTCCCCCATGATGTCATGATATAGGTGCCTTGTAGAAAACATATACAATTTGATTAAAACCAATAAATCAATTACTAAACAAGAATTAACAATGATAGAAGGTAATGATGAAGTACCTAATCCAAATGTTTATAATCAAACCAGAAGCCCATACACGACCAAGTATATCATTCAGCACCTCCTCCTGGACATATTCTTCAATAGGTTGATTGTATATCCCCATATCAAAACTTATTGTGAAAGATGATCCTCATGCGACCAAAGTAGGTGCAATCTGTAAGAGTTGGTCGCGATAGGGGATTATTTCACTCAAGCTTTTATGGCTGCTCGTAGAGGCTTGTCCTTTTTGGATCCTTGCTCCTGCACTTGTTTTCCTTTGGAAAGAGAAGCCTATTAAAAAAAGACAAAAAGTTAAGCATGGAGTTTATTTAGCTAGAAATGTATAGAAAAAGTATAAGTAATTGTGAGATAAGTACCCTTTACATTGGTTGTATGAGATGCCTTGGTCATACAACATATCCTCCCACAACATCTCTAACCATGGTTTCTTTATCTGGAGAAGGGATTGGCAAGACTGCATCTTCGTCAGTGTAAATATCGACCCTTACTCGTAGTGTGTTATCAGGCAAGTGAGAATAGTGCAACGTATTATTATCGATGTTGTAGACAGCTGTGATAGCAACTCCATGCCTACAGGATTGATCCATGTAAAGCTTGCACATGGATTCGCCCTGCAAAAAACAAAGTTAATAAATTAAGTTCTAAAAGCCACAAATATGTAATGTAACAAAATGTTAAATACAATTGAAAATTAATTACCGAAGGAATAGGGACTTTAGGAATAGAAGTACAACTATCCCTCACACTTAGGTTGTCACAATGTGAGACACTCTGCGTTGCCTTAGACTGCACTAGACTTTCAATCTGGGTCCTCAACATCTCATTGATGCAGTCTTGTTCTTTTTGTTCTTGCCAATTATTCTTGAACCAATTAACCTCCTCCCTTAGCTGCCTTACCACACTAACGCTGAAGCGCTTTTGTCCACTGAAGTATTTTGGCTGTGTCATTCCAAAACTAGTACCTTGAGCACAACCACCATACTCAGGTAATGGTAGTGATATGCTGAGCAAATCATCTCAACCAACGTAAGTGGACAAATCTCGTGTCTCGTGAGTCATTGCTCGCTAAGACAAAAAAGAATTACAACAATGTTAGCTATAATAAAATTAAAAAAAATTAAGTAGCATTAATTCTTAATTACAACCATAATTTGATACTTACACAATACTCTGCCACCTTTCTAGCTTATTTGCTAACGATATCTCCTTTGTTGTTTGTGACCCTGGCCAGCCACAAATCATGTCTTAGTAGTTGTGTGCTTTTAGAATTTGATTCTTGAAGCTATAGATCAAAGTTAGATGAAGTTACAAATTTATTATACAAATTAGAGGCATATAAAGTAACTAATTAGTTATTGCTAGTTGTAGCGCTCGATATTTGGAAAACAAATGAAGCCGCCACCAATTTTTTTTTAGAAAATATAATTTTGGAAACCTTTTAATAATCACAAAACGATCTACAAAAACCAATTAGGGTTCGGGTGTTGATTGTGCGTGGGGAAGGTGTTAAGCACCCTACAACACCCGTTCATAAGAACAGTTACCCTAAAAACAATTATGGCCTTTAAATTTATTTTAATTACTCAAAATATATAAATAAATAAAATATTTACAAAGAAAGAAAATAAAA
>JBAGKO010000008.1:9478388-9505189 GCA_037177275.1 Acacia concinna
ACGAAGAATTGTTGTTCTCCAACACTTATATTTATGATTATGGAGGACTGTATGAATGAATATACCAATTTTTAGCATTAAATGAAAGAATCGTGAGCAAAATAAATGGATTGATTTGCTTTTGCAAATTTTAGAGAGAGAAAGTAGGTGAGAAGGAAAGCTTAATTGTCATGGAGAATGATGCACCTCGAGAGTAAGAAATGGGTTTTTGGTGTGCACGCTTGTGGGGTGTTGCAAAAGGATTTGACGGAGCTTAAAGGTTTATTTGATATGAGGGATTTAGAGGGGAGGGGAGGGAAAATTTTTATAAGTTGAATTTTAAAAAATTAAAGAATTGGGGTTAAAAGTTTTAAATTATTTTTTATACTTTTTTATGTCATGTTTTTTTTATTAAAATATTATAACCCCATTTCTTTAATTTTTTTAAATTCAACTTCTCAAATTTTTATTTTTCCTCCCCTCCCCTCCCCTCCCCTCCCCTCATACCAAACAGCCTATATAGGGAGTCACAGCCATGGTGGGAATGAAGATGAAAGAGGAGGGAGATAAGAAGATGCCTTGAAATGCTTGTGACTTGTGAGGATGCTCTGGCGGAAGATATGTAACAGGGCAGGCCCCATTTTTTGTAAAAAGTAACAAAGGTAAAAGGAAGTAAGGTTAACCATGAAAAATAACCATATGTTTTTATTTAAAATTTATTCGGTATTATATGTTTTATTTATGCGTTAAAAATATCCATGCATTTTTATGTTACCAAAATTAAATTTTAATTAAGAACTGCAAGTGTACGGATTATAAAATAGTAAAATGGTAAATCAAAGTCGTCCCATAAAGACTCAATCGAACTTGTAATTAGGTACTAAAAATTTCATCAAAATTTTTTGATCCTACTTCTTTATTTCTTTTAAATCCAACCGATTAAAATCCCCCTCTCCCTTCTCCGAAAAAAGGGTATATGCTAGTGCTTTGCTTAACCCATACAAGGTTGCTAAACCCAGACCGGCCTCAAAATCGGTCGAGGTAGTAGTAGATTGGAGTCAAACTAAAATTAACTAGAACCACATCGGTGAGAAAGTGAGGATTTGAGTGTTATTAATATGAAAAGTTGAATAATTTTTTTTTAAAAAAGCAATTAACTATTTTTTAAAATAAAAAAAATATTGACATGGGTTGATGGCCGAAGCGGTTAGTTGGCAGGTTCACCAATTCCAGGTCAAAACAGTTAGTCCAATTTAAGTTTAATAAACTGGGTTTGCACATTCAAAACCTAGTGTTTTTTATTTACAAGTCTGATGTACTCGTATTTTAACAATTGAATCAAGTATGAAACGAATTGTTATTGGAGTAATTTTGTAATCCAAAAGCAAAAAATTTTAAATGAAGTTCCTGGATTTTTTTTTTGGCGCATATATCAAACAAGAATTGCATCTCTACAACTAGAAACGTTAGCAAATTTCGGCTTCCTTGGGCCCAGAAAATCAGGGTTCCTATTCATAAACAAATCCACAGATGAATCAGTATTATAATATAAGACCAATTTGTCTCGTTTGGAATAACTTATTTAAAAATAATAAAATCTTATTTGCGAAGTACAAAGTAAGCATGTGAGAGGGTCTTTCACTTACTTTATACATAAAATCTTATTTACCCCAAAAAAGTTATAACAAACAAGCCAATAATCATATAACCCACCTTTAGCAATGATTGTTTATTATTTATGATAGGCTCAAAGTACAGCTTACATTCAGCAATCAGCACTAATTAAAATAAAAAATACCATCTCCGGCCTCTGATAAAATAACTAATTTGAGGGTTGGTTTTTATCATAAATATAATACATTGATCCACTTTGTCCCCTATATTTATAATTGGTTTTTTAAACTATTCCTTTGGATAACATATATTAAGGGAGTTTATATCAAAAGGTAGTTTCAATGCAAAGGATTTTAAGAGGGTATTTTAGAAAAATCAACATACATTTTTAACAAATAATTCATTTAATTAATTTATTTATCTCTTCACATTAGTTAAGTATATCTTACATTAAAACTGGAGGTAATGTTAATTATATACAAATGAGAAAATTATAGTTCTCCTGAAGAATACAAGAATCTTCAATGATAAAACACCCAGTCCAGGGCTTATGCTAGAGTCAGCCATGACCCAAGTCAACATTTTATAATTATTTGGGGCATACAATTGCTTCTGGAGGACTATCAGGCAAAGCAGTATCCAATATGAACACTTTGGACAATGAAGGTAATACACAAATAAAGTTAAAAAATAAAAATAGCAACAACAACAACAATCGACCTTGCGCCCTTGCCCCACTAAGTAAAGCTGGCTATATAAATCATATAATGCCATCAAACTATATCAATAGCCAAATGTTTGGACACAAATGAAATTAAATTGAAACAAAATTAAACATAAAAAATATTTTTATGTACTCTGCTCCAAATAAAGCTGTAAATTATTTTTACTTCATAAGGGAAAAAGAGTAAACACTAATTATTATTTTCTAAAAAGAACTCATGTTTAAGCTACAAAAGTCATCAGACTGCAGAATCTAACTAATGTTATATAAAATTACAACTTTGTAATTTACATTCTGATCAGGCTATGCTGAAAAATTAATTTAGATCTATATGAATCACAGAAGCAGAGCAAGGGAAATTGTGAAAGAAAAAAATATTGATCCTAGATGAACGCTCTGGAGGCTTGTATGAACCCTCGCCAGATAATGAAGATGGCAGTGTCAATAAAATAAGGCAAAAGTTGTAGGCTTGTAGCATACCTTCTTGGATACTTCCATGGTATCATTTCACATTATTCTACGTTAGAATCTCTTTCACATCTCCTTTTCAATCTTAGGCTTACTTTCCCCATTTTCAGGGACAAGATTACCAGGAGCCTCTGCAGCAATCATGTGCATACTAGAGGCAATGGGTGGCACAACTGCATTGGCAACTCCATTACTGGCGGCTCCCAGCTGCTGATGACGCGCCGTTTCGGCACCACCATTCCCACTGCCATTATTGATTGCCTCCTGAATCTCTAATTCATTTCTGGTTAATGAAGAACACTTTGTTTCTGAAATTGTCAATAAATAGACAATTAGTCAGCTTTTCAGAACACAGGCGTGCAAGAATGATGAAAAGATAATACAAGCCTGTCAAATAACTTTACAACAGTACTTTTTCCAACACAAATTAACTCCTTAAGAACCCTGACTAGGTAATAAATACATTTATTGGAAGGCAATCAATCAATGAAGAGCCATTCCATATGATAATGCCAAATGATATCTGCTAGTCAAAGCATGAAAATTTTATATATATCTGACTATTGGTAAGTGATGCAGAGTTTCCACTTTTCCCAACCATAGAAAGAACCACATTCATTCTTAGATTCATGGACAAACAATCAAATTACGGGGTGGATGAACTGTTTGATTGATACAAACAGCACAAAAAGTGGCTATTGAGTCTTGTTTCAAAGTTGAGGGAAGGTAATAGCAAAAAGTGAAAGACAATGGTCTATTTGTCAAAGCCCAAAGTGAAGAAGGGATCAGTGAATTGTACCCCAAATTTGCAATATTAAAACTATAGAATTGGAGAATGTTTACTTGCCATTTAATTCTCCCATTGTGATAACCCGGTTAAGAAAATCTCTAAACTTCGTCAAAACAATTCTTTCTTGCTCTGCATAAACCTCTGTCATGCCTTGTCCATAACGAGAACGCAAAGACGTATTACAAGCATGATCCATTGAACCATTAGGAGATGGAGCAGTCATGAACATTGTATCTTGCTCATCACACATCAAAGCTAAGGTTCCAGGAGACATTGGCCTGCTTTTTGGGGCATCAGCCCCATCTGAACTTGAATTATCTGGGCTGATTTTATCTGTTTGGTTTGCACTTGAACAGTCATCAGCCATAGCTTTCTCAACATCAACTTCCTTTCGACTTGGCAATTGCTCTTGAGTTGAAGAAGCAACTGACGTTTCCACCTGATCTTCTGCATTCTTTTCCATCAACATTTTCTGATCTGTTCATATTAAATATCAACAACTATTAATTAGAAATAGAACTACAGACCACTCATATCACACTCTAGGTAACAACAAATGGCATTTATTGAATTTAAAAGTACAAAGCTCAGGCCAAAGAAACTTATTTGCCCAACATAATATTAAAATTCCAACAAAAAAGTTTCCTGAAGATCTCTGTGGAAAGCAAAGACTCGTGAGAAATTCAGATGCAGGAAAAGATAACTATATATTCTGGTACAGAAGCCAGTTGTCAGAGCAACTGACTCCCGTTTCTGCTCTTATCATATAGGAAACTAATGATTTCAGAACACTTACCCATTGAATAAGTTTGAATTCAGTAATTACTCATTTATAACCCAAATTCTTAAGAATAATATTACTATAAATGCCTTGCTGGCTGTCGAAACTTTATTTACTAATATACAGGTTCAGAAAAATCAAATTCAACCTGGTCAAAAATAAAACACAAAATATAAAATAATACCATAATAGGCCTTGCTATAACAATGAGTTTGTGACGGTTGACAGTATTTCCATTCAGTAGTCTTGATATCTCATTAGAGGTATTTATATATATTTTGCAGGAATGCAACTTCAACAAGGAATTAAACTGAAGGCAGGCAATAATCCTAGGAATGAAGTATTGTGAGATAAACTATCAATAAACAACAGTGATTTAATGTAGGGACTAGAGCAAAATAGAAGTTAGCCCCTCCGTTCCTATTTACAAGTCCCATTTAACAAATTCATACAAATTAAGTTAGTAAAATTAAAGAAGCTCCTATTTATAAGTTCCTATAAATAGGAACAGAACTAATATATACATTTAATATTTACAATTAATGTACAGCCCATACAAAACAGAAGAAAGTCAGCTGTTCAACAGCCAGCTCAACAAGATAGATGCATTTATTCAAGTTAACATGCTCGCATATCAATACCAACTCATTTAATCAACAATCAAAGTTATATTAATTTAATGTAAAAGCACAATAAACATTATACGTTATATCTTATATGTATTGCATGCAAAGCCCAATAAGTTATTTCATTACAATGACTAAAAAGAAAAAAGAAAATACACACAAGTTCACTTTATACTTCAAGAAAGTTCCCCGAAGTATAATACCCTCTACAAAGATAATACTGCACAAGTATTTATTGATGCAGATGGCTATCGTCTAACAGATGTAAAAGAGAAATTGTTAAAATTTTCTGCACATGTGCGCGCACAAAGGAATTGTTACAATCTTAAGTTTTAAATCCACTAAATAGAATTATTAGGCTCCAACAGATTATATTCAGATTTCAGGCACATAAATTGAAAAAAAAAAATGCAAGAAAACATTCTGGTCCTTTGAGCATAACTAGCATGACTAGTGATTTAAAATATCAATATACCTGTAAGAGTCTTTGCAGCTTGTCCTGATATTAGCACCAGGACGGAGCAAAGCTCCTTCAAGTGCTGGGGTTGAATGATGTCTGCCAGAAGGGACCTTCAACAAAAATTCAGGTTAGTAACTATATTAAGTACGCTTATCCCAATCACATGAAGAGAATTTTACCTATACGTAAATTTAGAAGGCCCTAATGTTGCAGTTCCAACACGGGCGCTGGGAACAGGAGACATGGATGAGGAGGGTGCAGGACTTTTGATATGGTTTGCCTGATTAATTTTAAAATTATACAAATAATTAAACTGCTGAAAAAGTCATGAAATATATTTGATATAAACATGTATTAGAAACCGCACCAGAACATTATAATGATTTGTAAATGATAAACTTTTTGAGCAATTAAAGACATCATAAACAAAAGTCTAAACTCAAGATTAAGCTTGCCTCTGTTCCAGCCAATTTGAGAGTTAATACGTGGCCAAACAAGAAAGTAATTATTGAGTCCAAGGGCCTGTTTGATACAACGAATTAGACTAGATACTATAAATTAATACTCCCTCCAATCCTTTTTGTAAGAAGTCTTTTAGAAGATTCTAGTGTTCATATTTATAAGTCCTATTGGAAAATGTTCGTGATATGTTTTCTCTAAAAACGTCCCTAAAAAGGGGTGCCTTTAATTAATTAGAAGAGCAAAGGTGAGAGAGAGAGAAGGGCATTTGTGCAAACATGAGATAATTTTAAAGACATCAACTAGCCTTCTTGGTTTGTATAAAGGTAAATTTATCTTATCAAAAAGAACAAATGGAGTACAGCACATTACAAGATTATCTTATTTGGTGAGAATAATATACTATTTTAACTTACTTATCAAAGAAATTGCGTATAAAAAAAATCAAGCCTTAGGAGAAGGGGCTAAGAACGATGAGGTTTTGATGGAAAAGGCCTTTTCAACACTTTTAATCTCTTAACCTCGCCCATAAGGCAGCACAAGGTGCCCAGCAGCTTGATCTGCTCAGTCACATCATACCAAGCTGGGTCGGGCCCCCAAAAAAAAAAAAAAAAGCAAATTGAGTCAAGCATTGTGCCAGTTCTCTGGTCCCATGATTTTTTGAGAAATTATTTTGTAGTCTTAAATGAAATTATATTTCAAGGAAAATATAATTTACAAGGACTCCATTTTATTCTACTCCAGATCAACTCAAGCTAAGAGAGAGATTTACCTGTTGAAATTGGCCAAGCCTGCCAGCAGATGTATCCTTGGTTGTTGGCCCAAAGAAAAGTTCCTGGCCTTTTCTTTTCTTGGACACTGGAGGGGATGAATAACCCGAAGATCCAATTGCTCCAGTTATGGCAGCATTTGCTGCCTGCTGGATATATGCCATGTTATTATTCTGATCTCCATGGAATAAAGCTTGTCTCTCTTCACTTCCCTCAAAATTTTTGCAGTCCATGCATTTACAATTTTCAGAGCAAAGAATGTTGGCTTGGAAGCACTCACAGTACTTCTTGAGGCATCCAGATTTTTTGCAATGGCACCCCTTGTTGTGCTTTCCTAGTATTAAAATTTCACTGGCATCCTCCTATATGTATTTCACACATAGAATTGTGATGTTTAGATATTAGGGTATACCATAAAAAAGATTGAGCACCTTCAAATTTTTTTCATACAATAAAATTAGTGAGTTCAGAAACATATATTTTTCAATCTGAAGAATATGTGACATGCTTTGCAAGATATTATGAGAATATTCCCGTCATTTCATCATTAGCCCAACTCATCAACTTCCTATCCAAACTCAATTTGCTGTCCAGACACTTGGTTCAAACAATATCATCAAAATTACTTCTAATTAAAGTTTAGCATATACTGACTTTCTAATCTTCATTCCTCTAATGGCCTGTTTGGTATGAGGGATTTGAAGTAGAAGGGAGGAGAATCTTTAAGAGTTGAATTTAAACAATTTGGTGAAATGGGGTCTTAAAATTGTAATAAAGAGAAGATGTAGGATAAAAAAGCAATAAAAATTAATTTAAAAAATTTAACCCCATTTCTTTAATTTTTTAAATTCAACTAAAAAATTTCCATCCATCCACTTTCCCTCCCCTCCCCTCATACCAAACAGCCCCTAAAGTTAAAGGCATAAATGACATCAAGAAGAAAATTTGGCATGTCAAGAAAGGCATTAGTTAAACCAGGTGAAAATAAAATCAAAATACGGATACAGAAGGGGCTGGAGGCTAGTAAAAAATCAACAACATCAATGTAAAGTATGAATCCTATAAGAATCTGTACTATTTATAAGCCAACAACAACATGGCTCTTCTCAAGTTCTATTCAAACTTTCCTAATTCTTTCAAATTTTCTACTGACATTTTATTTAAATCCAAGCAATTATGTTTCTTATTCCTTCAATATTTCCCCACATATTTTAATGGGGTCTAAGTACAACAACAACCAAAACAACAAGAAGTCAACAACATTATATTCTATTAACAACCAAATCTTTGAATAAATTGTTGATCAAAAGGTCTCGCTCAATAACTTTGATTAGTATTCTCTTATGTCTTCCTCTACACCTTTTTATAGGATTCCATACTACTTGATCTACCCTCCTCATTGGCGCATCTAATGGTCTTCTTTGAAAGTGCCCCTATCATTTTCTCTTCAATAGATGCCACTCCAACTCTTCCTCATATATGGTCATTACGAATTCTATCTTTTCTTGTATAACCACACATCTAGTTATTATCTCTCATGCATTGCACCACAAAAAGTATCTAATTCTTTATTATCAAAAGAACTTGCAAAATCTAAAAACTAGTAGCACCAAGAAGTTCATCTTTCAGACGTAATCAAAGATTAAGTGCTTGTTTGGCAAACATTGAAACCATGGTTTCATAAGTCCTTTTTCATAAGCTGAGACAAAACTCTTCTTACATATTTATCTTATAAATCGTAAAAACTATTCTCAAAAGCTAATCCGAATGTACACCAAATTCATTATTACTACTGGTGCAATTGACAGAATGGGCACTATTTCCTAACTGAAACAAAATAGAACTTCATAAGCAGCAAGACAAGAATCTTGAAACTGGCTTCGTAGAAATGTCAAATAAGCTGAGCCTATACACTAGTAAACCAATTATAAAAGAAACTCAATTGAAAAGATTTTCTAATTAATATAAGCACTATACTTCAAGTTGTCCTCAACAACTGCTAAATGGAACAAACAGATTACAGAAATTAAGCATAGTGACTTAGAGTAATATACCCTGCTATCGCGTGTTCCATGAGGGCTGCTTGCAATTTTTGGCCTAAATGCATTTGGATTGCGCTCCAAAGTAGCTTCAACAGCTTCTCGTCTAGCAGCTTCATTTTCAACATTGTTATAGCAGTTTGCACAGTTGCACCCATCACAATATATTCCTGACGCAAAACATTCACAATATCTGCCCAATACACAAAGAAATTAGCTTCATATGAGCAAGATCTTATGCCAGCTGATGAGCTGTACTGAAGTAGTATCAAGAATGGCAAAATCAAATATTTATAAGTTGTATTCTTTATGCTCCTTTTCCATTGAAAGAATATAAGATTGGCAGATTGAGCTGCTATTACTTAGATGAAATTAAGCTTAAAGCTAGGATGTACACTCTGACACCACCATTGCACATCTTGAACTTTCCATTTGGTGATGCCGCCAGAATATCTTGACAATGTAATAAAAATATCTCTTCCTGACGAACTGTTGAGTAATTTTCAGATGAAAAGGGTGGTTGAAAGAAATGATGAGAAAAGACTACAGTATTCAGTCCAATCCCCTACGTGCAGCAACAGTATTTGTGCATTTGGCTGGATCGAACTGAAACATCAATTTAAACAGTGGGTTCCAATTTTATTCATAACGTCTTGATTACTCAACACAGATTTTTTCCATTTGCTTATGACTTGAATAACAATATTGCTGATTGAATTTGTACAATATATGTTTTCTTTACAGTTTTAGAAGTGTTTGATCCTAAATTAAAGATGCTAGAAAATAAAATATGCTATCATGCTTGACACAGGTCCCAGACCCTTGTGATGATTAATTCAAGCTCTCCCCTGTTGGTTACAGCAGTCTGTTGTCTGAGTTGTTTGCTTTTACACACATCTCAATGCTTACAAATCCATCAATCATGAAAATTTCAAAATTGAAGATGCAGTTATAAAACAGACACCTGAAGAACTCGGATAGTTAGTTATAATCAATTTTGCATTTAACTATAGTGAATGTGCCAATGAACACCACGCCCTTATGAATCAGTAGAGGCATGAGAATACAAACAGAGATAGAGAGAGGAAAATTGAATTCACTTACAATTTTAGACATTTTGAGTGTTTACAATTACACTGTTTTTGCTTCTTTGGAGTCACATCCTTCACATCAAAGTTGGCCCTTGATCTTGATTTTGGAGAATCTGGTTTCCTGATTAAAAAAAAAATTTTAAAAAATGTTAGACACGGCGGTAGCATGAACTTTCTATCCATTTATGAGCACACAGATCCATAAGTTTGAGTTTGTCAAACCAAATAAGAAATGTAGATGCTAAATATGAATTTCATAGATTCTAGGTATACTGAGTTTTTGCTAACTTCGACACTATCATAGTTTATTACTTGCTTTTCTTTCTTAAGAACAATTCGGAAGTGCATGCCTCAGTTCATGCCACTGTTTTCAAACTGATATAACACTAAGCTTCACATGGAAAAGGTTAGACATAGTGTGATAGAAAAAAGAAAAACATCAGGAAAGTTTAGAGTCAGCATTGCAGTTACAGATTTTGAAACTGTATGATATGGCAAATTTTCACTTCACTCTATGCGACATTTTTAATTCTCCTAAAAGATGAGGTGGCTGGGAGAAGATCTATGAATGGAATCGTATTATACTTCTCACACTCCCATCCAGTGATTACTTTGGGTTCACTGTATATTGTTCTGATTTTAACTAGGAAAAAAGAAGCAGGAAAGATAAATCTGACCATGCTATCCTATACGCAAAAATTAGACTCCCACCTTCTTTTCTCAAATCAATAATACAACTAAAGAACATAAGAAAACAATAATGAGATTGGAGAGAAAAGAAAAGAGAGAGAATACTATTGTGCATGCAAACTTAGCTAGCTGTAACCCAGAACATTGTACAAGCATTTAAGGCCCAAGCAAAAATAAAAAGTTCAGCCATTCAATCTGTGATTGTCTCGACAAAATAAAAAATCAACTTAATAATTAAAACTTAACCTATATAAAACAGTAAATCAATACATAAACTTACAAGTCCTGAGATTCCAAAGGGCAGTAAGTTTTTTTTTTTTTTAAATGCGAATCACACCAACAAAAAATGATGTTCTCCACATACCAACAGACACGTAAATAAGAAAAATTCACAACCAAGTGCCAGCCATAATTCCATTTACTCACCCAACCCTCGCTGAAGAATGAGGAACCTGCGGTGGCATAGGCATCACAATAACCGGTTGCGTAGTAACAGGGCGCGGTTGCGGCTGACTTTGCGCCACTGCCTGCAACTGAGGCTGCAGCTGCGGCTGTGGATGTTCAGGCAAGGCGAGACCACTATAGCCCGTGAAATCGAGCTGCCTCGCCAGCTTCTTTGCCGGAACATCCGACGGCACCGCTGCTCCTGCAGCATCCGATGACACATTATTTGGAGGGAAATCTCCCCCCTCACCTTCCCCCATGAGATAAACAATCAGCAATTATGCACGAATTCCAAATTCTTCCTTCTCCCAAGATAACAACTTAATCCACCAATTATTCCCTCATAATCCCACAAATTTAAAAATCAGCTCAAAATTAACTAACTTTCAGATCCAAAACCTATTTCCAAATCACCAATAAACACAACTACGCAATACACCCTGGATATAAACCCAAGTTCAGTGTATAGTGCCCAGAATTTTAGGGACTTGGATCCAAGAAAAGACTTCTGAACAGGCGATTACAGAGCAAGAGATAGTAGAAATTGGGGAGCAAGAAAACAAAAGATTGGTGATTGCAGAGGAACGTGCCGGGAAAAGGAAGGATGATAGGAGCTGAGAGATATTCTGAGCAACAAGAGGAGAAGAAAGAACTCAAAGAAGAGAGGGACCTTCGTTGTTCGCCCTCTCCTTCCTCCCTCTCTCCCTCAAGCTTTTTGAAATTCAATTTTGTAAATATTGAACGGCCAGATTGCTCTTTCTCCTGCATCGGACAGTCCATGATGAACGATTCATCTGACGGTGGAAATTCATAGAAGGATCAGTAACTATCCCTTTGAACCGTTGGATGTTAGAGTAATTATTCCCCCAAAAATATGCGTGAAAGAGTTTTCCGTTATTTTTTTTTTTGAGAATTCTATATAAATATTTTTTGAATTTTACAAGCTCATGTCATTTCTATAAATTATAAAAGTAATGAGATTAATTAAATTTATAATACAATTGATAAATTAATTTTATGATAAATCATTTATTTAAGATTTTAAAATTAAAAATGTACTTATACAGAATTCTTCTTTTTTTTTCTTTCTTTTAAAAATTTATTTCTTCTTATTTTTTTGCCATGTTCTTGAAGTATGTTTTGACTTTTGACCCTTCTCTCAGTAAAATTAAAAAAAAAAAAAAGTAAGCCTAAAAAGGATCCAAAATTTAGGACTAAATGGGTCGTAGCAGAGGTGTTGAGTGTTGACTTGCGATTGGAGGAGGAAGAAGTTTCTTTTTGTGCCAACATATGATTGCAATTTCGGGAAATTCAGTGGCATTGATAGTTTTACTTGTTATGTCGGAATCAGAATCAATTAATATATTACTGTCATTTATTCTTATTTATAACCAATTTAAAATATGTATTTGTGTGCGTAAGTGTGTAACATGGTATACTACTTTGGTCCCATTCATAAAACAATACTCATTTGACTTTTTATGAAAATATAAACTTTTGTCATTTATTTATTATTATATTAATTTTTTGTCTGATGAGATATAATATATATTCATTTGGTCATATTTATAAAACAATTCTAGTATATTTTAAACTAATTGAAAATAACTTTAAATTATATTAATATTGGCTTAAAATTTAACAACTTGGAAAGTTTACCTCTGTTTAATAGTATTATGTTAAATGAGAGGAAAGTTAATACAATAATAAATAAAGGGTAAAAGTATACATTTCAATCAAAAGTTCTCTATTTATCATTATAAATAGAATTAAAGGAGTATCAAATAAAAATAAAGTTAGAAAATTGTTAAATTTTATAGTGAAATTAATAAAATTTAAGATTCTTATTAATCTTTGTAAAACATGTTGAAAGAATTTTATACACAAATTTAGAAGAGCACGACACATGTCATTAATTTTTTTTTTTATCTTCAATATCTCTTTTTACCCTTAATTAAAATTTGATGTATGTTATTAATCTTTTTTATGTATGTTATTTAACCTTTTAAAAATATTATATATTTTGATCTTATTTATAAAATAGAGAGAAAATGTTTTTTCCTATATATAAATCATTTCGTTAAAATTTGCATGTTGACATACATTTTTATTGTTAATTTATTATTGTATATACTTTATAAATAGGACCATAAGAACTTTCATCATGTATGGAAAAAAATAAATAGAACCATAAGAGTTGCACACATAGAGACAAAATTGGAAACTTATTAAATTTTTAGCTAGAGTTTGAGTTTTAAAATTTTCCTTGTTTTTGATCTAATTAGTTGAAAAAAACTTAGAATAAGGATGGCAGTGGTATATATATTGTCCCTTAATTTTTGTAGCCCTCAATATAATGTTTTTAAATATGGGGTAAAGTTGTAAATTTCTTCATTTTCAAACATAGTAATGAGTTGAACTTTTTTAAAATATAAGAGTAAAATACATTTGGAGCAAAAAGAGTTGGGAGAGCTTCGTCTCTCTATCGCCGTCTACAACCCTAAATCCCTAACCCACCGTTCACCTCCCACCTTTTGTTTTGATGGCTAACAACCTGCTACCCTTGCAATACTGATTTCTTGCTGCTACCCTTATATATGATTTGTTGTCTACTGCTCACCTTACCATCGCTCTTTTTCTTGGTTTTCCTGTGAGATTTTGCCATATCTTGTTTCGTTCTAGCCGATTTCCTTCTGTCGCCATGCTTCTGATGAGCCATCACAACCTGGTTTTTTGCCAATCTCATTATCTATTTCTCCGGGTGATCTCTGGCGGTTGTATTCAAGCTTCTAAGCTTCAAGCCCTGATTACTCTCCATTGGAAGCTCCGTGGGTCAATTTTCATCACTGAGCATCATCACCATCATTTCCTCATATTCTTTTCAGACTCTCAGGACTGTTCCTTCATCCAAAATCAAGGGGCTTGGCTGCTCCAAGGATACTTTGTGTAGTGGCTGCTTGGACCCCTAATACACCTCTCAATTTATTGCGCATCACTCATGCTGCCATCTGGGTTTCAATCACCGGTTTGCCTATAGAATTATATTCTACTTCAGTGGTTAAAGCTTTAGCAAGTATCTTTGGTTCCCTACTTTGTTTTGATTTTACAAGCAGATATAGTGGTTACGATTTACGATTTAAAGTTAATATTGATATACATCACCCACTCCCACCAATTCCCCCATTTCAAACTTTATCTGGTGTGGTTCTACTGCTCTGTTTTTTGCTTGAGCATGTTGGAAGGGTCTGCCAGCGATGCAACTCCCTCTTCCATTCGGTGTATACATGTCCGTTTCCTATTACCCCTTACTCTGGCAATAATCGTGTCTTTACATGTGTCTTTGGTGGCAAATCGGTTCATTTTTCCTCTGTTGATGGTTCATATCTCATTCGGTCTAAGTGTGGGTTACATATTTGGTCTTCTACTCCTTGGGCCAACTCCTCCTCCCTTCGTCCTATTTCTCCATCCACTTGTGGTCATAAGAGGCCCCAATTACCCTCCCAAGCCCACATCGCATTGTTAGGCCTCGGTTAACCTCCATTTCCCCTGGTCCAGCTCTTTCAGTTCATATCAAATGGCCTCCACCTTTCTCGTCTAACTCTCGTCCCACTAAACGAATGCGCTTCAAAGTGCCCAATTCTCTTGATACTGATCTCTCAATTACTGAACCATGGTTTATTACTGTTTCTCCATCTCTTACATGTCGCTTTTATTCTGTTTCCACCTGTTATTTCACTGACAATGGCTTCCCCCATTTCGCCACATTACCATCTCCTTTACCCTTTAATGTTCTTTCCATATTACCTTATATATTTACCGCCTGCTCAAGGATGTTCCCCATTCGTCTTTGTTTTTTCCTTCTGTCATCTACTGCTGCTTGCCATCTCTTGATATGGAGCATCGTCATTTCTTTCCATTTGTGGAGGTTCTTTTTGCTCGATTCCTGAATCATTGGCACAGTAAAGGACGTGTTCACCTCTCCATTAAGTCAGGGGATTTATATTTCACTACTAAGTTTGACCATATTTCTCAGTTGTTTACTCCTTTGGCCATGGAGTGTCCTAATATTCATCCTACTTTGGTCAATTAGTATGGGCCGCGGTTTTCTGGTTTCGCTGGATATATAGACTTTGTACGATCTGGCTTATTTGACTATCGTTGGGAAAACTGGAATAGGCTTGGCTATGATATAGTCTTGCCTATTCATTCCCTTTGGCCTCATTTGCGTGACATTATGCATGATCTTAGGGTATTTATCCAAACTCTTCTGAGGCTCCTCTGGTTATCCATAATAGGCGCACGCTTTCTTACATGCGGGTACATGCTTTCTCCACTCCAAAAGCAGCTCTTCGCTCCTTGGCTCATCCGCCTCTTAATCCAGAAGCGCCTCCTTTTTATCCTCAAGAGAATGGCCATAATCCTCCCTCACGCCAACGTTCTCAATTAGTCTTTGAGGCAAAGTCCAACGGGCTTCCTCCTGCCATTCCTTCTCTGGGTTTAGTCGGGTTTTGTGCCAAAAAAAACCCGTGCTGCCACCCCATGACTCAATCTGATAGGTAGTGCAACTTTAGACTCTATCTTATTGCATCGCCTAACTTTTTGGTAGCTTTGCCTTTTGGATATATATATCTCTATGTTACTGTCTTTTTCTTTTTCTAGATATTTTTCCACGCAAATACATGGTATGCACTCGTCTCCTTCCACTCCCTCTTGAGGTCCTCTTCTCGATCTCATATGTTAGGGAGTAGTTTATCCTCAATCACCTACCTTCGAGGTGAAGACGTCATGAATATGGGGTCTTTCTCCATGTTTCTTGATAGCGTGACTGGTTGGCTTTGTCTAGTTAACTTGGTATTTTTTGCTCTCTGTATCAGTGCTACTTGTCAAATTGGAACTAGTTTTGTTTTTTTTTTTTGTACTCCTTGGCCCAGTTTATTCTCGCTTTGGTGGGTTCTTTAGATTGGGCCTCTTTCATATTAGGGCCTCTATTCACTCTACATGTATGTTCCCCTCTCTTCTACTTTGTATCTACCTCTATCTGCAGGGTGGTATTGCCCATGTTCTATAAATGGGTATACTAACATTGCCTTTTGCTTATGTAACCTTTTGATATAATGCATATTGATCATTTTATCAAAAAAAGAAAAAAAACAAAGTAATGAGTCAACAACCTCTAATTTTGGTGAGGTGGATTGAAAATATTCCTTTAATACTACATAAGGCATTTACAGCATGTTTCATGCATGCTAAAAAAATATTAAACTTTATTAATTGTTTTATAAAATTTAATAAATTTCCAATTTTATCCCTACCTCTAAGAAAATAAAGACAACACAATAATAATTTTAATAAAAAGCATATTTATATAAAATATTGGGAAAATTGATATTAGGTCTCAACCAAAAGAAAAAAGAGAGAGGATTAAACGATCCTGTAGAATTTTATAATTGCACTTAAATCCCAATTGACAACTCTCTAGATTTCCATTGACAATTTTATGAACGTTTATTGACAACTCTATAAGATTTAAGTGTAATTATGAGATTTCACGAAATTATTTAATTGTATTTTTTTTATTGGGACATAAACACAATTTTCTTTAAAATATTTAATTGAGTAGGATCGGAATAGTAAGTACATGCGTGTACAAGTAACTTTAATCAGCTTTTGAAGTATCTCTAGATAATACAAGGTACGAATCTAAAATCATTTAGCAAGTTAACAAACCTACTTGCTAGTACAAGTATTTGATCGCTACTTGGATTTTGTTTGATTTATATGCATCTTTCCTTATTTGAAAAATTTTATGCAAAACCGTTTTCAGGTTTGGCATAAATTAGGGAGGCATCATTTAATTTTTCTAAAATCCATTTGAATTTTTACCCAATTACATATAAAGTATACGATTTTTTTTCTTTACTCTCAAGGCATATTTGTGCATATTTAGAAATTGGGAAAACTTTAATAATTTTTAATTTCTTAAAATATGAAAATAAATCATACTTATTTATATTAGGACCATTTAATTTTGAGTAAAATACAAGAACTACCCTCTGTTTGACCTAAATTACACAAATATCTCATCTGTTTTAAAAACATATATAAATCTCCTTGAAATTAAATTACATGTTACATAATCTTCCTTTATATATTTGAAATTGCATTTCCATTCATTAAACCATTAGTTGACTGTTAAGTTTGACTATTTAAATATATTTTTTTACCAAAATACCCCTTTTTTCAACAAATGAATAAACACTTCTATTTGCCAAAAATAATTTTATGCAAACAAAAATAATTCTAATACATATATGTTCACAATTTCCAATATATTACAAAATTTATTTGTTTGTATTATTTTATAATTATTCAATTTTCTTAAATCATTTCTCATACTTATTGAAATTTATTTATTTAATATTCTTTTGAATGATTAAAAACATATTTTCTTTTTTTTTCCCTTTGTTTTACCACATCATGATTGAAAATATATTTGAAAGGAAAATTTTGATTTACCATATGTTATTAATAATATAAATTTGAGATATTCTATGGCTTAAATTAATTTAAAATTTAACTTTTTAATAAATTTTTGCACATTATAAATACCAGTATGCATCTATCAAAAGATTTAATCATATTTTTAATTAATTTTCTATGTCTATATTAACTAAATTAATTAAATCTTTATCTTGAAATAAAAAAAAGTTAACAATTAACTATTTATATAAGAAAAAAATAAATTAAGAAAAAGGAAAAAAACTCTTAAATTACTTAACAATTTTAGTCAAAATTAGAAAAGTAATAATGATTAAGGGTAAATTAGTAAATAAAATTTATTTTAATATAAATTTTAGGAAAAAAGACAAATAAATACCTTCAAAACTTAAAAACCCTGAAAGATGACTCAAATATAATAAAAGACAAATGAGAGGCTGATGATTTGTCTAGAATACCAAAATTGTTTTCACTGACTACAATTGAACATTAAATTTTAGTGATACTCTATTTAATTGTAGTAATTGATTGTTCAGTTGTAATCACTACAAACAATTTTGATATACCAGATAAATCATCTGCCACTCATTCATTTTTTACTATATTCGAGTCATCTTTCAGGATTTTTAAAGTTTTAAGCGTATTTATTTATATTTTTTTCTAAATTTTAATTTACAAATAAAGAAAATATCCGTATAATTAAGGCAAAATGTAAGGGAGGTTAGAGTAATTTACTCTTGATTTTTTTTTAAAAAAAACGCATATTTCTCTTATCTCAACTAAATAATAAAAACCTTTTACATAGTTACCCTATACATAGCAAATACAAGTTGACAAATTGAACTTCAATCATATATTTAAATTATTAGAGTTGTCTAAGTTAATATAATTTTTTTATTTTTTAAACATAACAATCTATATAACAATCATAACAAAAGAAAGAAGTAAATAAAAAATACTATTGATGTTAATATTTGTTAAAGTGTATAAGTACCCTGTTTAATTATTTATATCCAAAACAACTCTCTCAATTAAAATTAAAACAGTTCATTTACTTAACTAAATTTTTGAAAAGTTAAATGCCAAATTTTCTCCTGGGGCGATTTTGCTCCGGAAGTATGATTTGGGGCAATTTTGCCCCTGCCGTTAGTTGACAATCAGTTGATCATTAGTTAACCAAATATGTTGAGTTGACAATTCACATGTCATCCAATGTAGTTTTGCTAAGGTGAAGATTAGTATCGGAGCTTTTAAATCTAACTTTAAAAAAGAAGAACTAGATGACAGATGAACTTCTGAGACAAATTTTCACTTTAACAAAAATAAACTGGATGACATGCAGACTGCCAGTTCAACATATTTGGTTAACTAATAGTCAAAATTAATAGATTTAAAACTTCTAGGACAAGTCTTCACCTTAACAAAAATATAGTGGATGACCTGTGGATTGTCAGTTCAACATATTTAGTCAACTAACGACAAGGGCAAAATTGGCCCATTTTACAAACTTCTGGGGCAAAATCGCTCTTCAGGCAATACTTCTGAGGCAAATTTGGCTCTTAACCCTTTAAATTATTATAATTTGATTATAAACCACATGGAAAAAAGGACATATGACTTTGTGTAATTGTAAAACTTGGCATAATGAATATAATAAAGGAAGAAATTTTCATTTAACCCCATAGAAAAGACTTAATTTCAATCAACTCTCAATAGATTCTTAAACTTCACTGCACCCTTTATGTTAAAATGAAATTAAGTTTTATATGTGAAAAGACAATATAATGATAAGCTTGCTTGATTTTTGGAATCCTCGTATTTATTTTTTAAATGTCTTTATTTGTCTTGTGAATTACTTTGTTTGTCTCATGAATGACTAATATAATTTTAACTGCCAGAGTTCTTTTGAATCCTTTTATTTCTTTTGCGAACTACTTTTATTTGTACTATGAATTCCCTTGTTTGTCTTTTAAATGGCCAAAATAAAATGTTCTTGTTAACTCCTAGTTTTCATTGAATCCCTATTTATGTTGTAAGTCTCTTTATTTTGTCTTATAAATGCCCCTTGTAAATACTCTTATGAAAAAATATTAGGTAAGGGCGTTATTATCTTTTCACCTACAAAATTTAATTTTATTTTGACCTAAGACATTGTAATGAAGTTTCATAATCTTTTGGAATTAATTAAAATAAAGTTTCTTCCATAGAACTGAATGAAATTTTTCCAATGAAAAATTTGATCTAAATATTTTTCTTTATTGTTTCATTTATCCCAATTAACTATCACATTGTGAGAATTATACGGCCAAAAAAAAACATTGTGAGTATTACAAGTTGATTTAGAATTTATTAAGGCAATGGGCAACTCTTTCGTTTTTCAAGCAACAAACCCCTCAAAGTTATTATAAACTCTTTGTGGATGGTGCATTCTTGGAACTTCTTTGCTCGACAACTTGTAGAGGAGGCATATGGGATCTACAAGGTAACTTCTATGGGAGATTCATTATGAGCATTTAGGAATAGGGATCTTTAAGCGCTGGAATATGAGGCTGCTTAATTAGTTTAAAGCAAGTTTGGGACATGGGTATAAGGAATGTGGTTCTACTTACAGACTGTCTTGATGCTTGGAGACTATGTCGAGAAAGATGTATCGAGATACATCTACAATGAAGCTTGGTGTTGGAGATTCGAAGCTTATTGAAGCGCAGTTGACAAGTGGAGATTCGTCACATCTCAAGGAATATAAACTTAGTTGCAGATAACCTTGTAAAAAGAGCACTTAATATGGAGTTAGGATTCTACTGGGCTTGACATTGATTGATTGACACTGATTTGGATCACATAGAACCTGATTAGCAATAATATTTTTGTTTTTGTTTGTTTCTTAACTTTAATCATGTATCGAGCAAAAAAAAAAAGCACACGGCATATTCTCTCTCTCTCTACCCCCCAAACGGCATATTTTCTTTGCTTATTGTTTCCTCTCCTCACAAAGTTATGCATCTAAGAAGATTATTAACGAATTTAAAATGATAATTGTTTACTATAAAACTATTTAAATGATACTCTCATCCCATCTCAATGATAAGACTCAATTAATTTTTTTTAGAGAATCTCAAAAAAGATAAACATTATCTTAAAGCATTAAAATTTATCATTTTTCTTCAAACTATTTTGTTTGACTTATGAACTAATATATAATATAATAAAACACAAGATATTATATAATTAAGTAACATATTTTGCTTTCTTAACTTCTTTAAAAAAAAGTCAACTTGATTTTATAATTAGGATTGAAAGTAGTATAAATATCACAATATATTTTCATATAATATATACTCCCTCCGCTCCTAATTATAAGATCCAGTTGACTTTTTTGGAAAACCATAAGAAATCATTTAATCATGTTATTAATTATATGTGTTTTAACTTTTTTTTTCTACTTTGTTGAAAATTTATTTTTTATTTTTCTGTTGTAATTTTTAAATATCACAACAAACAAACACACAAACACGTACGAGTGCGTGCAATATATATATATAATAACATTCATGTCATTTTCAGTCATTTCCCATAAAGGATACTTTTGAACATATCAATTAAACAAGTTTCACTTTTATATAAATAACTTATGCTAGAGCTATTATAAACATAAATCACATCACACAATCTAACTTTTACCTAATCTTACTTTTGCATAAGTTCAATTGCAAATAAGTTACTTTTCCCACCTTATTCTAAACACATAAGTTAGATTGTGTAATGTATTTATGTTTGGATTGACAATAGTATAAGTTACTTATGTAAAGGTAATGCTTGTTTGGTTAATATGTTAAAAAGTAACTTTTTATATGAAATGAATAAAAAAGACATGAATCTTATTATATATTGTGATATTTAAAAATTATAACAAAAAAATAAAAGATAAATTTTCACAAAAGCAAAACAAAAAAAAGCTAACGTTCTCATGGTTAAATAATCTTATTAACAAAGTCTAATGAGCCTTATATATACCCTATATATATGGTTGCTATGTTGGGAGAAGAGTCCTCCTTAAGAGCCGATGTGGTTTAGGTAGTCCTCCTATTAGTGCATTGAGTGTTGTTTGTAGAAAATTGATCCAACAATCTAATTACTTTATTAACAGGACATTGCGGTATCTCCCATTGGTCATTGAGTCAAACATTTCCTTAGATTGAGGATTAAGGCGATTACAGAAGATTTTGACTACAACCCATTTGTCCACCCATGATTTGGGCATTGCTTCATCAACATATTATATATTTCCCAAGTGGAATAGAGATGTTCATCCGGATATTATTTAAAGTTGAGAAACTCCTCTCTAGCTTCCACAGATTTGTCATTGGAAAAGAAACGAGCTCTGTTTCAAGGTCATTTTAATAATTAATAGAGCCTTCGGGAAGATTGTTAAATCAATCCTTAGCCTTTCCTTGCAAGGAAAGTAGGAATAACTTTAGCCTCAAAACATCTTGAGGAACTCCATTTTGCTGAAAAGAGTCACACACCTCCAAAAAATACATCATGTGCTTGTTGGCATCTTTATTGTAAAGCCCATGAAATATACCATGCAATTGAAGCATTGTGATAATAACTAACTTGATCTCAAAGGTATGAGTTTACATTTCCAGCATCCGAATGCAAGATTGAGTACCTTGCATATTTTGATTAGCAAAATCATTAACCGTAGCTGTATCATATTCATCATCAACCATGGTTGAAGAGATTCTGTTTCAGTTTCTTCTTCAACAAGACATACTCCCTCAAGTACTACTACCAATCCATTTGGAGGAAAGTGTTGCATGCACCCAAATGGTATCTAAGAAAAAAACAACCAAACAAGTATCAAACTAACACAAAATCCAAATAATAAAAGGAGGAGAAGTATGATTAATGGCAAGCTTAATCAAAATTTACTAGCATGAGTCTAGGGTTGACCAAAGGACTTGTTAAACAAGATCCCCGACAACGGCACCAAAACTTGTTCACACTAGAAGTACACGGGTTGCGTCAAGTAATAAAATAGTTAGTAGAGTATTGTTTCCATGAGGATTTTATAAAATAAGTTATCAAACAAAAGGTTAGTGCATTCAATTAAGTTAAGCCAATCAAATTTTGATGTAGAAAGAGAATTTTGAAAACTAATGATAAAATTGAAAATTGATAAAGGTAAATGAGCTTCTAACTTCAAAGTATATAAACTGTAGATCACTTCTCCCCTCTATACTTCATAAAACCAATTAATTCATTTTTAACTAACTTTAATCAAATATCATGTGTTTGTCTAAGATTCACAAATGTTGGAAAATCTCTCTCAAGTTAAAACCAACATCTATTTTCAAATAACTCATTCAATAGCAAGCTAGAGAAAATAGTCATTAAGCTCCAATCTTATAATAACAATACTAGGTTAATAGGTAAATATCTTTCCTACTAACACATTATCCATTCAAGACATGAATTTTAAGACTAGCAAGATTTTTACATAGTTCTTCAAGCAAGATAATCTCTCTCAAGCATAATCTCACTCAACAAATCAACCAAATGGTGATCAAGCACTTGGAGACATTAAGCGCAAGATAAAATCAACACATCATACTTCATTAGATGCTATAAAATAATAAAAAAATGGAAGAAGAGTGAGAAAAACCAAGGATTTTAGCTCCAAACTCCTTTAATCTTCAAGCCCTAGTTTCCAAATCTCCAAGGAAGTATAACCTCTATCACACAAGTGAAGAAGCAGCCTTGGGAAGTCAGAATCTTTAGATTTTTGGCCTACCCCTAGGTTTTATACTTGGTTTATTAGCTCATTGTTCAAAACGTACAGCATCAGTTTCACGTAGTTACTATGGGTTTGCTATAGTAAATGCCACAATGAGACAAGACAAAAACTTTCTAGACACTCTTGTTGTGGCAATTGGCTACAACGAATCCACAGCCAACACTAGACAAAACTGTCATTGCTTTTCTATGGCTTGGTTGTAGCAACTCCATGGCCAATATATGCTTTTCTTTCATATCTTCTTAATCCTTCTCTTGCTTTCTTCTCTCCTCTTTACCACTTTCCTTGCTCTTTGAGAGCTTTCCACATTTGTCATCTTCCACCTACAAAGAGGGGAAATGCATGAGCTCTTAAACTTTTACCCAATAGTCACAATTATCCTCATTTGCTTCATAATTCAATATAAATCTGTGGTTGCCCTTATCTCACCACGTTTTCTCTTAAAATCTCTCAATATACACAATTTAAACCCAAAAATGAGTGTAAAGATAAGAAAATATGATGTAATACTGTCATAATTTCCAAGAGTTAATAATATATTACTTAGGGGAAATTGCAATTTGGTCTCAAGGAAGGGACTTTAAGATCAAACGGTTCCACAAAATTGCGTAATTGTAATAAAGTCATGTAAGTTATTAATAAAGCTCATGGTATTGTTAATGACAAGCACATGAAGTTGTCATTAACAACCCCATGAGTTTTATTGACAACTCTATGAGACTTTTTTGTAATTATGATATTTCATAGGACCGTTTGATCGTAAATTCCCTTCCTTAGGATCAAATCATAATTTTCCCTATTACTTATAAGCTAAGGATGGGACAAACAAGCTAGACACCCTTACTCAGGCAAATAAGTCACTTTATATATATATATATATATATATAAAAGTCTAGTGAGCCCATTTCTCTACCAAACACATCAAAGCGTCTCACTTAACCAAAACTCACATTTTCATGGTTAAACGGATTGTTTGGGCTTCCCATCAGACTATAAAACACATCAAAGTGTCTCAACTAACCAAAACTAACGTTTTCATGGTTAAATGGACGGTCTAGGCTTCCTATCAGACTACCAAACACACACTAATTAAGCCTACTTTATCCTTTGGGATCAACAAAAGGAACACGCACGTATATAAAGTAATATTCACATACTGTCTATCAACTACGCCTTTCAGCTTTATTTTAAGGCTCAACTCACCCTCTGTGATCGTGGACGATGAACTTTTGGGCAAAGAGATCTCTTAGTATCAAATAAAGTGCTAATATCACAGTCAAGTGCTATGAAAGAAAAGTGTAAATTATGAGGTCAAAGGATTTCACATATCTTCATAGGACTTAACATTTCTTTAATTCTTTCTTTTCATTTTCATTTCTTAAATATCGCAAAAGAACATCAAAATGAGCAGTGAATATGCTTAAAATAGTTAAGAAAGTAATAGTAATGCATGTCTTTAAAATATTAAAAGTTTCTCTAAAGTGGGTTTTACTTTAATTCATAATAACTTTCTCTAGTTGACAAATTAATTGATCCAAAGTTTGCCTGTCCTTAACACTATTTATGGTACTAATAAAAAAGACAGAAACATTCATTTTAAAACGTTAGGTAACACATTATTTCAACTAATTTTTTATGGGAAAAATAGTGCCACTCATTTTGAAATAGAATTATATATTTTCCTAATAAAAAGTAAATTACATTTATTCAATCTTAAATGCAAGATCAGGTAAAAAAAAATCTTAAATGTAAGAGACAGATAACTAATTTTTGAAGTTATTAGTAAGAAATATGTGCTAGCTTCTCTAAAACACCTCTCTTTAATTATTTGCAATGGGAACCATCCACCTATAAACCCTTTTTTTAATATGTACAATTAATAAAGATAGTTGATAAAAAATAATTTAAATTTAGAAAATAAAGTGTATTGAGATCTTACATATAGGATGAAAACAACCCTCTCAATGAGCAAAGACATTTAGGATCAGATGAGTATTATGTATAACTCAAGAATGATATTTGGTGTAGTATAATTTTTATCTATTAACATATATATTTATATATATATATATATTGATTATTTTTTGAAAAAAAGAAAACACAAACAGTCAAGCATAACCCAGACTCCCAGAGGAGCCAAAGCTTCCAATAAAATTTTTGAATCTCCCCTTTGTGATTTAACAAATATTTAGTACAGTGTAATTGGATGAGGTTATTTTATTTTCTTTGGCTACAATAAACTTGCATGCGGTTGTTACATCAAAGGAGGAGAAACTCAAACATCAGGTTTCTACAAAAACATTTCTCTTCTCACTAAACCACGAAAGTTCATAAATTGTCATCTCTCAAAATATTGTATTTTTTTTAAAAAAAAAAAAAGAGTTAAGATTTTTTCTACATAAAAGATGGGTTGGGTTTTTATGTCATTTTCTCTGCACTACAAAATATTTTGTAAGTATTTGAGAATATCTAACGAACAATTCATGTTAATATATTATTAATGGTATCAACTGTCAATAACTAAGAAACTTTTGAGTATATTTTAACCATTAAAAAATTCAAATGAAACTATAAAATTTGAGGAAGTAAAATAAAACTTAGGCACTGCTGTATTTAGCCTTTTTAAGCATTTGGGGCCGGTGGCTAGGGAAAAAAATGTCATAAGTCAATTATGGTTGTTTGGTAAGAGTTAAAAAAAATAAGTTAGGAAAAGTAGCTTATGAAAAAATTCACTTCTGCTACTTCTAATAAGTTACTTTTTTTTTATCCACAATCCAAACACAGTAACTTTTTTTACTCCCAATAAGTCATTTTTCCTACCCCCAATCCAAATACAAGTCACTTTTTTTTCTTAAATCATTTATGATGAACCAATTAAAAAATAAATCATTTATTTTACCGTTTATCCAAAAGGTCCCTTACTTAATAAGAGGTGGAGAGGTCAAAATTCCACTTTTACTACAATTGAAAAAAATGGCGATGGTAATACAAAAATTGCAATAACATCAGCGCCGCTGATGGAAGAAAAAACAACTCTGATGGTGCATGGTAAGGAGACGGGTGATGATGATGGTTTGTATGATTGGATGGTGGTGCAGAGACCATGGCGATATCGTCGATCTGAGAACTTGATCAAGAAGTCAAGGGGTGGCTTGTATGAATCATGGAACAATCAATCTGTGGGAGAAAGGAAATCGGGATTTGAGGCGTTAGTGGTGAATGAATTTGTGGCCGAAAATCATGGGAGTAAATCTGATGATTTAGAAAAGGAAGTTAATGCTATTAATCATGGTGATACAAAGACACATGTACAGCCAAAAAAAAAGGAAGAGAGCCATGTAGTGAGGAAGGGTATAAGTATTAGGCCGAAGACTGTTAGAGTGGAGAATGGGCTTGCATTGGAGAAAAATAAAAAGATAGTTGATGGCAAGAAGAAAGAATGAACTAGTGTGAGTGCTAATATCACTACCAAAAAAACATATATTTGTAGTGGTTTTAACTGCTACGTTACAAAACCGCTACAAAATCGTATATTGCAAAAGGTTGTATAGCAGTTTCTAAAAACTGC
>JBAGKO010000008.1:9519128-9537708 GCA_037177275.1 Acacia concinna
TATAATAGCATATATTATAATTATAATAATTTTTTATTCATAAAAATATATTTTTATATCAAATTAGTTTTTTAAAAGTAAAATACATTTATAATAATATATTTTTTATTTAAATTAATCTTTAAATGATATAATTTGATTGTAATGATATTATTTATTTATTAAAATATATTTATATTTTATTTTATAATAATTTTAAATTATTAAATATTTTTTTAATTATTTTAAGAATAAAATTATATATATTTTTATTTTATATAATATTTTTAATTTAAAATTTTAATATCATATATTATAATTATAAATTTTTTTATTCAAAAAATATTTTTATATTAAATAAATTTTAAAATAATATTTTTAATAAAATAAATTTTAAAATAAAATATTTTCAGTTATCATGATATTTTTTGTCATAGGCATTATTGAAATATCAAATAAAATATAAAGGTAAACGAATCTAAAATTTTGGCTCTCCTCCAAATCCCCATAATTTAGAGAGGAGCCAAAATGAGGTTTAGGAGGGGAGAGGATGGAATATTTGGAGTCCCTTCCCCTCTAAAATTTTGAACCAAATAAGGGGAGGGGATCTCATCCCTCCCCTCTCATCCCCTCCCTTCCAACCAAACAAACCCTCTACTTTGAATTATTGTCAGGACATCATACTCCATTCCATTTCGACCCTTCCCACCAACCTCCTTTACCCAACAAGTTGTGTTGCCAATAACCTCCTCTACTCTAGCTAATGACTCATGATTCCTCAAAGAACAACCTTCCTTCTTATGCCCATACCGACCACAAATGGAAACACACAAGGTGCAATCCCTCATAAATAATTGGCCTATCCTCCCTAAATCCAGAGGATGTAGGAAGAAGAGGCTATTGCAGGTCTAATTCCACACAAATACGAGCAAAGCCACCTTTATCATAAATTGATGTAGTCCTATTGATTTTCAAGGTCTTCCCAATCATGCTGCCTATCCTTCTTATGGATTCCACATTATAAAATTCCATTGGAATATAAGGGAGTTTAACCCAAGTAGCAATTCTACGTTGATGATATGCTTTCCATGGATTAAAGTTGGGCCGCCATCTTTGTACTAGAAGATAGTGATGATCAATCATCTATAGTCCCTCTTGATAAGCATAATCTCTATCTTTTATAACATCTCGGAATTTTTGGAGACAAAAAAGGGGTATTTTTTACTAAAATAGTGTCTTACGGCTAGACCAAGGGTCGTACCTTAATATTTTTCGGGGTTTAAATAAGGTATTTTAGATGTACCAAGGGCTTTAGTCTGTAAAGGATTGAGAGATCTCATAACAATTAAAGTGAAATCCAAGGAGTGACCTTTGTGTAAAAAGAGAAAATTTTGTAAAGTTTCCGAATGAAAGGCGAAAAGGTCCAACAATAATGAAAATTTCCATAAAATTCTAGAAAATAGTAGAGCATGTCCACAACAGTATGGCATAGTTAGATTGTTGTTTTGAGGTCCAGGAAATTTATTATGAATTTTTGAATATTTTCAAAAATATTTGGCTGGACCGGGTTTTTGGCCAAATGTGATATCTATCAGATATTAGGTGCTCAATGTTCTGGACTGAGATATGGGTAGATTAGTACATTATTTTAGAAAAATTTTGATGCGGTAAAAATTAGAAAAGGAACTGGTTATGTGAGCAAAAGCCCATAAAAATCAGTAAGATATAGATAAAAGGGTTTTATGGAAAAATTATTCTGAGAGTTCTAGACATCCAAAAATTACAAAATTTTAAGGGTAGCCTCCTAATATTTTTGGGAATTTTCTGTAAATTTTTTGGATGACTATAGAATTTTCTAGAATTTTTCAGTTTAGGTAGGAGTACAGGTAGGGGATAGATACGGTACAGGAAGAGGAAGGACCCGGCCCAGGTAGTAGGAAGCTAGGACCTTAGGGGGATATAGGAAAGGAAGGGTGGTAGTATACCGATAGGGGCATATGGTAATAGGATTTATTGCAGTCTATATAGGTGTAACAAAGAGACGAACCATTGACCCAGACGTGCAGGAAAACACCTGCATTGTATGGGCATACTGGTAGTTAGAATCTTTACCTTTAACTTGTATTTGCTCTATTTGTCTGTTGTTTGTTTATTGCTTGTATTATGTGTTCTGGTTAAGCTAGCATGTATATATGAGATGTTTAACTCTCTGTTTTATTCCTTAGCTACTGAGTAGAGTGGAGTCACATGCATGCTCTCGGTATATGGTAAGTGCTGAGAGAGAGGGCACTAAAAGGGAAATACAGCATTTGTATATAGCATGACATACATTGCATTACATTGTTATCGGTATGATTCTACTACTAAAGTTTCTCCAAAAACCTTACCCTTTCTATAATGCAGGTGAAGGATCTACATGAGGTAGAGGAAAGGAGCGAGTTTAGCTATAGATATTTTGTTTCCTATTTTTCTGGCATGTATCTATGAACAATGATAGTATTATCCATTCTGGATATTGAATAAGTAACAGAAAGTGGGATTTGAAATTTTTATTCTCTCTGTTTCACTGTTCTGACGAGTTGGTGGTTCCAAAGGCCACCTTAAAGGAAGGTAGTAGAATTTAAGTAAGGTGTTACATCTTTCCTAGTAGAACATAAGGCAATTGAGTGGCCATTGCCTAACAGAATCAATTTTAGTGGATCCTGTGGTTTCCACATTTAGTTAATACGATCTTTAACAATGTGATTTGGAATCTCAGCACCCAAAACCTTGATGATAATTAAGGGAATTCATCTAAGGGTTAGACCAATTCACATACTCGTCTTCCGATACTTTAGCACCACTTTCCTTACTGGAGATGAAGCCACTTCACCCTCCTCGCCTTCTGATTCCTCTTCCTAACTCTTTGCATTATCTTGTTCGTTCATCTTGTTAAAATAGCTCTTCCATCCCCTAACAATATCCTCATCCTCATCCTCATCATGTTTAATTAAAAAACCAGATATTCCAAGGATACAATGCTGACGCCACATGCCCATTGATATTCATCTTTGCAGATGGAACCTTACTCGGCCCTTTTGACTTTGGATTCTCCAGACCTCGAAACTCAATGCTTCTACTCCCTCCTGATGATGTATCTTTGTCTCATTCTCAACCTCCTCCTCCATCCCCACTTTCTCCAGCTAGTTCCCCACTTGCCTTTCCTCCCACTCCCTTGCTCGTCATAGCCAGTTAATAAATTATTCTTACTTATAGGAAAAAAAAAACTTATAATCTATAAATCAGATTGGTAAATCAAACTTCCAAACACACTTTTTTTTTTTTTCAATTGAAATTGTTTGATTGAAAGCCCAAACACACAATTTAGGCTCTTAATCAGACACCCAAATACAACCATAGATTTAGCATTGACGGCTGGTAAGGGGACTTGCCTTTTTCTTTCTATTTTTTGTTTTTTAAAAAAAGATGAGGTGCATTTTAATAAAAACACAATAGGGTTAAGTAACAAATTTGCCCCGGAAGTACAGACCCAGGAGTAATGTTGCCTTGAAAGTTTTTTTTTTGTCTCAATCTTGCCCTAAAAGTTTTAAAACGAAACAATCTTACCCCTCCGTTAACCTAAAGTTAAATTTGATTTTGACCGTTGACTTTGACTTTTTTCATTTTAAGTCTTACGTGGATGATGACTCAACTAAGGTTTTAATCCAAATGGCAGTAGATACAAAAAAAAACAATCTACATCTACCTACTGATATTCATTTATTATCTATAAATCACTCTGATGTGACAGTTCTCTATGTCCAGTCTCAAACAAGTTAACCATTATTTTTATTTCTTTAAAATAATAAATTAATCTATGTGGATAGATGCCAATTTTTTTCTTTTTTATCCACGGTAACCTGGACTAAAACCTTAGCTGAGTCATAATCCATATAAGCCTTCAAAACAAAAAAAAAGAAGTTAAATTTAAAGGTCAATGCACATTTTTACCTCACTTTAAAATAAAAAAGTTAAACTTCACTATCAAAGTGAGGCAAAAATGCATATTGACTGTTAAGTTTAACTTTTTCTTTTTATTTTTAAGACTTATGTGGACAATGACTCAGTTAAAGTTTAACCCAGGTTGCAGTGGATAAAAAAAAAATAGACATATACCCATAGATATTAATTTATTATTTTAAAGAAATAGAAAAATGGTTAACTTGTTTGAAACTTGACATAAAGAACTGTCACAAGAAAGTGATTTATAGATAATAAATGAATATTAATTGGTAGATGTGGATTGTTTTTGTTTTTTTTTATTTTTATACACTACCACCTGGATTAAAATCTTAGTTAAGTCATCATCTACGTAAACCTTAAAAATTAAAAAAAAAAGGTCAAAGTCAAACTTAACTATCAAAGTTAACTTTAGGTTAACTGAGGTTAACGGAGGGCTAAAATTGCTCAATTTTAAAATTTTCAGGGCAAGATTGAGACTAAAAAAACTTACAGGGCAACATTGCTTCTGGACCTATACTTCTAGAGCAAACTTGCTACTTAACCCAACACAATATTTTAAAATCTCATATTCAAAGTTGTGACAGATGTGTTATTTGAATATCCTATCAGACCTTGACAATTGTCAAGATCAAATGATATTTAAATTGAATTTTTCCTATGTTTAATGAAGTAAATCCTTTCGACCAAAAATTAAAAATGAAGTATGTATGGTTTATTTTTCGCCCAGTAATTAAAAATGAAGTATATAAGCTTCAAGAAATTCTTCTTAGTGATTAATACGGGGCTTTACATCATCAAATCGTCACATATAGCCTAACTATATAGCAGCTCGATCTAACGGTGTTTTGCTTCACCCATCCCTCTTGGTGCTTCCCAACTAACATTCCTTTCTTGCCTTTGTATGTTCTTACTTCCATATTTCTCCATGCTCAACAGTATTTTGTTGTGTTTGGATTTGGATATTTTGTTTTTGCCCAAAGTGTTTGGATATTATTTATTAAATTTATTGATGGATATATAATAACTAAAAAGGGTCAACTTTTATAAATTATAAGTTGTTTACATTTCCATAATTATATTTAGTAATATTAATTGTTATTAAAAACAAATGAATATGTATATATAAGCTTTATTCAATAATTATTATTGGTAAAAATAATTTTAACATGTACGTTAAATACAAATCTTAGGTAATTTAAAAGACACCTTATATTAAATAAAAACAGTAATTTCAGTACTTAATATTATATCTTGTTTGTAGTGTAAAGAGCATTATAAATGAGATATGATTTTAAGAATAGGATGTATTAAATGAAAATGAAGTGGGAAGTAGACAGGAGAAATTTTAGTTGTTGTGACTCCATCAGGATTTTTTTTTTTTTGGGTTTAAAATGTCACTTATATTAAAGTGCCACATGAAACAAACATCGTGATTGATCAAAATTTCAGAATGATTGCCAAACGGTGAAAATAGGCTTCAAAATCACTTTTTTTTAAGGCTTAAATTAGATTGCATCAATTTCCATCGTTAAGGTATGTTTGCCTCAATAGAAGGAAGGGGAAGGGAGGCATTTTAATGGTGGGAAGTGGAGGAAGGGAAAATGAGGGTTTGAGAAGGATTTTGTTTTACCTTGTTTGAATGGATAATAGGAGATGAGAGGGGAGGGATTTTAATAATGTAAAAAAAATATAATCAACAACATAAGAATATAATCGGTAGAAAATAAAATAGACACTAGTCAATGTAAAATTTTTTAAAATATAGCATATAAAGGAGAATTAATATTTGTCATATAATTAAAAAAAATTATCTGCAACTTTTAAAATGTGTGTATTAATTTATTTTTTTAATTAAAAATTTGTATAGAGCGGCAAAAAAAATACAATACAGTATGATACTAATAATGTATAGTACAAATATAAAAGGGAAACAATATAAAATATTAAAAAAGAGTAAAAATCATGTGCTTGTTAATTAATGAAAGCCAAAATATAATATTTTTCCTCCAAATTCCTTCAATTTTGGAGGGAAGGGTTAGGAGGGGGAGGAAGGGAAAATCTTAAAAAAATTTCCCTTCCCTTCTAAAATTTTTTATTATCTAAACAAAGGGAGGAGAGCAAAATCTCCATATCCTCCCTCCCCTCTCCTCCCTTCAAACCAAACACACCCTAAACAAAACAGGCACTGTGTGTACGAGTGTGATAGCCCAAAAAATAACATAACTGGGTATGATATTGATCAAATATGACCTAATAATATGATATATTAGATAGTTATATTTCAAAAAGAGCTTTTAAGTTTCAACTATATTTCCAAACCAAAAAGCTTTTAAAATTTCAAAAAGCTAATCAAAACACTAAATATGAGGATAACTTCTTATCAAGTTTGTGACCTCAAAAAAAAAAAAAAAAACTTAAGGCTCGTTTGGTACAAAGAATTTACAAAGAGGGCAGGGAAAGGAACAAAATGGAAAGGAATATTGGGAGAGAACTTGAAAAAGTGTGCCATTTGGTAGACATGGGAAGGGAAAAAAGGTTAAGGGAAAATGAAATGTTTGCTATGATGAACAATGAAGGGTGGATATAGGAAGATAATGTGAAATACCTAATTTACCCCTTAAATTAAGTTAGGTTAAAGTGAAACAAAATAACTATATTTTTACAAAGATTAAATAAAATATAATAAATAATCATATAAATTATATTGTGTTTTCCAAAGATTACGGTCTGTTAAGATATTAAATCAAATCTATTTTATTTCTTACTTAAATTTAATATTTTTGACTTAATACAATCCAAACTTTGTAACTAAATTTGAATTTAAATTCCAATTTCCTAAATAAATGAGAATTTAAATTCAAATTTTTTAAATAAATTCGAATTTGAAAATAAAATCCTGATCACCTCTGTTTTATCTTTCACCCCTTTTTATAGTTGTTAAAATAGATTTAAGAGTCGTTTGGATTGACTTTTGCAGAATAGCTTTTGGAGTAAACTATAATTTCCAGAATAGATTTTTCATGATAACTTTTGTGAAAATTTAGGTTTGGATATGAGAGTGTTTGGGTAAGAATAACTTTTATGGATTCCAAGGTAAGTATGTGAAAGGAATTTTATCTTAGTTTGTGCAAACCATGGTTTAATAATTGAAAAGTAAGAAAAATTCAATTCTAGAAACTATCGTTTAAAACTTGACTTTTTGCCAAACGATAATTTTCAAATGGTATGAGATGTTTAACAATTTTCACTAAATCATGGTTTGAAAATAAGGTTTTCACCAAACTATAGGACCAAACAAGCCCCCAATCGAACAGACTCAATCAGCTTTTATTGATATTGCATCGATTCAACCCAGTTTGGGGTTTTTTTTTTTCTCGGGTGAGTTGTCAAAACTTGAAATTCCAGTTTAGTTTTTTCTTTGTTTTTTTTTTTTGTGTGTTAGTTGTATGCCAAAGATGCACGTGAGAAAGTGAGATGTGAAGGACCTTGCGCATGATGAATTCTAATCTATAGGTGAATGTTTCTCGCTTTAATTTAAATTTTTAGGGACAAATCCGTCTTTTGGATTTTTCCACCTGCTAGGAAAAATGGGTTACCACCGATTTTGGCGGGAACTGATGTTGCTATGTTTAAGGGAACTTTCGGAGCCGTAGGAAGATAGGTTACTGGAACATTTGATAACTAAACGCGTTTTGTTGAGGGAAGATACCAATCTTCCTTTCTTTTCCCACCTGAATCCGTGTACCAAACACGACCTTAATTTCAAGCAAAGTCTGAGTTACTCTGTCTGTGAATGTGATTAAGAAAAACGATGGGTTAGGGCCCAATTGCTTGGTTTCCTATTAATGGTATAGCAGGATTTCTCACTTAAAAAATGAATGTCCTTTTGTGGAATTATTGTCTTAGCATAGAAGATTACATACAGATATGTGTAGGTCAGGTCCTGATATAAAATTGAGGTCACATCACATGGGCACAATTCAATGAAGCCAACTGCAACAAAAGGACACAACAGGGAGAGTACTACAGAAACTTGCACCTAAGCACTCTCACCTGCCTTGTTTGCCTGCCTTCAAATAGTCTTATCCTGTATGCAGAAATAGGATCCAATAGCATTTATATCACCCTTCTAACACTATTTACTAACTTGTTTCACTAACTACTGCAAAACATTTATGAAACCCACATGACAGGTTCTTGCTTTTCCATTCCAAGAGGAACAAGGACAAATATTCTCCCACCGTTCATCTGTTCATTGTGCTGTTGCTGTGTGAGAGGAACACTAACCTTGTGTTTAAGGGCCTGTTTGCGACAAGTGTTCACAGGCGGTCATTGGCGATGGCTGAGGAAAAAAAAAAAAAAAAAAAGGAGCTCATCACATTTAGAAATAATAAGTTATTTTTTTTATAAGTAAAAAAAAGTAACTTCTTAAAAGAAGTTACTTTTTCTCTCTCATAAATCACTGTTTTTTATTCTCAATTCAAACACAAATAAGTAAAAAAATGTAACTTTTTAAAAGAAGTTACTTTTTCTCTCTCTCATAAATCACTGTTTTTTACTCTCAATCCAAATACAAATAAGTAAAAAAAAGTAACTTCTCAAAAGAAGTTATTTTTTCTCTCTCTCATAAATCACTGTTTTTTACTCTCAATCCAAACACAAGTAACTTCTTCTACTCCCAATAAGTCACTTTTTTACCTCCAATCCAAATACAATTGACTTATAATAAGTTACTTATTTTTATAAGTTACTTATCAAAAGCCACATAAGTTAAATAAGTTACTTTTCATAAGCCACAGCTAAACAGGCTATAAGTTCTCCCTCCAATTTTATTATAGGACACTTCAACTAATTCACACAAGGAAAAATAGTTAATTTATTTAACTTGTCTTAAATTAATAAAACTTTTCAACTTTATTCTTATTAATGAGGTTTCAAAGGAGAGAACAAAAAAATACATAGTCTTGTTTTTTTGCTATGAAAAATATACAAAGTCATATTTAAGAGTGACTTATATTAAGAATTAAAAATTCTTCTAAAAAGTGGAGGGGGGGGGGAGAGAGAGAGAGAGAGTCTTGTTGTTTTTTTTGCTATGAAAAATATACAAAGTTATGTTTAAGCATTAATAATTCTTAAACTGACTTATATTAAGAATTAAAAAATTCTTCTAAAAAGCGCCTAGAGACCCGAATTTAAACAAATCGAGACGAAAAAAGTTAGGGATCAAGATTGAAAATAGGACTTCCTAATCCCATATATATATATATATTTATATATTTTTTAAAAAAATTTCCTAATATTATATAAATACCACGAAGTTAAAAATCATTCATTTTTTCTATTTTACAATATTAATTAAATAAGTGTCCTTATTAATTTTTTATAATTGTTATTTTCAAGATAACATTTTATATAGAAGAGTAATGCATACATTATTTTTTATTTTTAGTAAACTTATGGTATAAAAATAAAAAATTTGAAAATTTTTTAAATGTTTTTTGAAGAAATTAATACTCCTTTTATTTTGTATTAAAGAATAAATCATTATTCCTTTATTTTTATTTTTTTGGCGATGTTTTTTTTACATAGTGCTATCTTTTTCTTTTTGGGAATTTTCCAATCCCCATTTTTTAAGAATTTTTCGAGATCAGGATTTGAAACATTTTTTCTTCCTGAACCTCTTTTGGGATTAAGATTAAGATTGGGAATGGCATTTCCTGTTCCATCCCATGCCAAAACACCAAAGAGTGCTTAGTTCTAGATTGAGTGAGCCATACAAAAATTTCCATTGATTATGATGAACTCCATAACTCAAGTTCAGTGACTTCTTTCTAATTACTAGAGTCAACCTATGCTTTCTTGTGGAACTTAGGGAGTGTTTGGTGTGCGGGATTTTGAGGGGGAGCGAAGGGAAGGAGAAGGGCGATTACAAAATTTTAATAAAGATAAAAGATAAGATAATTAAAAAAATTTGACCTCACATCTCTGTTTTTTTTAAAAAAAAAATCCAACTAAAAAAGAATCCCTCCCATCACTTTCTCTTGCCTCCCCTCCCTTCATAAAACAAGCCCTTAAGATTCCCTGTTCAAGACTTGTGACCAATGCAACTTTCCTACAAATTTTGTAGATATATTGATGGTGCCAATTTCAAGAAAATGAGTTGTTTTCCATAAGAAAAAGACAAACTTCCTGCAAAATAAGGAGGATAAGGATCTGTCAACAAAAGACAAACTTCCTACAGTACTGGAAAATGCAGAAATGGTTACCTTGGTTACAATTTAAAACATATACAAACATCATAACATGAAGTGATCACAGCCACAGAGCAGAGAATGAAAAATTCCCTCACAACCTAATTCTCTAACAGGTCTTTCTCAAGTGATATACTGACTCACATCAATTACAACAGAAAAGCATAGGAAAAACAGATATGAAACCACATGTTAGAACTCCACTCTTGAACCTTTGAAGCATTTGAACTGCATCCATATTAAGCAGCACAGCCTCCACACACAAAGCTTCTGTTATCCGAAAACATATTTGTGAATCACAAGTTGATTATATATCAGATAATATTTTATCCCACAACAATACCAGTCACAGTTAGCTACTTACAAAAATGAGCAACCACTAGACCTTCTGTGCCTTTTCTTACTCGCCATTTCCTTCCTCCTAGGAGGCCGTAGAACAACCTTAATTGCAGTATCAAAAACTACTTTGACATTCTAAAACAATGAGAAAGACATATGATTATCAAATCTCAGACCTCCTAAAGAGAATGTCGTAGTTTTTTAATGCCAAATTCATGAGTACTACCTGCTGCGTCTTAGAACTGCATTCAATATAAGCTGCAGCACCTATTTGTTTCCTTAGTTCTTCTCCCTGCTCATGATTCATAAATGAGATCGTTTCGGTTATACACTACACTAATACAAAATGCTGATTTGAAAAACATGTTTGGCGTCAATAATAGAAAACCTCAGCTGATGTTATAACATTAGAACCCAGATCGGTTAAATATCCTCGATCCTCTCGAAGATCTGAAAAGGACATATATAATTAATAGAGATTGATCTCTTCAGCATCTTCACCATAATACAATTACATAATTTAACATGTCTTGCAACTTACCTAACTTTGTGCCAACAAGAATAATGGGAACATTTGGTGCAAATCTACGCAGTTCTGGCATCCACTGAAGTAGACAACAAGAAGAAAATAGAAAACAAAATTGAAAAGTTCAAAATAAGATCTTTTATGGTCACTTACTGCTAACAAGTAGAAGTTATGTGAAGGACAAGACAAACATGAATCAAGTACCTTCTTAAGAACATTTTCATAGCTGGCTCTGCTGATCAAGGAGAAAGCTAAGACAAATATGTCTGCCCCTCTGTAACTAAGTGGCCTCAATCTGCTGTAATCTTCCTGGCCTGTAATCAGAATAATAATAATAACAACAACAAAGAGGAATAAAGGTTAAAAAAGTAGATGAGCTTCTTTCTCCTTAGAGCTGGGAAAAAACAGTGTTACCTGCTGTGTCCCAGAGTCCTAGATTCACAATGCTCCCATCCACGGCTACATTGGCACTAAAATTGTCAAACACTGTAGGTATATAATCCTGCCATACCCAAAAACCCAAAAAAGAAAAGAAAAAAAGGAGTGAATAAAGAGTGTCCTCGCATTTAATAGCAAGATATCTCTGCCGGGAACAGATAATATGCCCTAGAAACGACAGAGTGATAAATAATAAACCCAGCTATTTAATTTACTCACAAAGAAAGCTCAATTTTTAATCTATTTTCTGTAAGCCATCCAGATAGAGTGTAGCAAGATCCTTAGCTTGGAAGAAAACAAATTAAATGCAACAAAAAGAAAAGATTTTTAAAGGGAACATACAGTGGGGAACTTATTGCTGGTATAGCAGATAAGCATGCAGGTCTTCCCAACAGCACCATCTCCAACCGTAACACATTTAATGAACTTTGAGGCACTCATCTACTGTGCTTGAAGCAAGAATCACTTATACAGAGCTTGTTTAAGTGCTTAAAACAGAAAGAAACTCCAAAAAGTGAAAAGTAATTAAAAAAGAGGAAAGACAACAGTGCCTATAGATTGAGAAGAATCTGGCCTGGGGTCGGATTTTATAAGGGCGTGAGTGAAATAATGAAGGAGCCTCTCTCTCCTTCCTAGTTTCAAGAAATAAGCTTAAAAAAAAGAGTGAGAGAAAGACAGTATCTGTATGCAGTCAAATAGTCTAACCCCACCTTTCGTCGCTCTCAATAAATTTCAAAACTAACAGGCACTTTTTCAATTTTACAACTGGGCCCCTCTCTACCCCAGACGATGCCTATAGATATATAGGGCTTGTTTGGGAAGGTCTTATTTGAGATAATAAGATCTTATTTGCGGAGTACAAAGTAAGTATGTGAGAGAGGTCTTTCTTGTACTGCGTAATAAGATCTTATTTTTGAAAAATAAATCCTTCCCAAACAAAGGCATAGTTAATAAGGTTGGTTTCCAACTAGAAACCACTAAACCGCTAATATTCTCCATTAACAATAGTTCAAACAGTTTACAGTTAAGTTTTTCGGATCTTGATTGATCAATGGTATTAATGGAGTAAGCCATTTCTTCGGACATTGTTTGCTTGATTGATCAGTTTAAAGTTTTATTTTAGGGTGTGTTTGGTTCAAACAAGATTAAATTAAGTTAGGTGTGTTTTGTTCAAATTATGGAATATGTAAAAATTATTATGGATAAACTGGTCAAGTTGGGATAAAAATTTCTCTCACTAAAAAAAAAACCTCAAATTTGGAGGTTTGCAAAATGAGGAGAAGGGAGCACTCCAGGACAAAAAATTATCGCACTCCTCACCTCTTTTTCTCTCATGGCCGTTAGATTAATTTTTACAGAATAACTTTTAGAGTAAATAATAGTTTTTAGAATAGATTTTTCAAAATAACTTTTATAAAAATCTAGGTTTAGATAAGTGTTTGAGTAAGAATAGCTTTTACGGATTTTGAGGTAAGTATGTGAGAGGAGTTTTGTTCTGGTTTGCACAAACCATAGTTTTATAATTAAAAAGTAAGAAAAATTTAATTCTGGAAATCATGGTTTGAAACCTAACTTTTTGTTAAACTATAATTTTTAAATGGTATGAGGTGTTTGGCAATTTTCACTAAATTATAGTAAACATGAATTAAAAAAAGTTTTTCTATCTTTAAACTTCACCTAACTTAACTTAATTTAAAAAAAAAAACCCAACCAAACAATGCCTTAGTGCCATCAGACTGCGATCCTGCAAACGCATTAAAAACCGAACAAGTGACAGATTTTTCGCTTGGCAATATCCCAACTCTTTGACCGATTGTTGCTTGGAGAAGAAGAATTTCCCAATCTTGCAGAAGAAGACTCCCAATCATGAGATATGTTTACATAATCACCAGATGCAAACATAGCGGAAACAATAAGAAGAAAACAACAAACAGTAAGTAGAAACTTAATTAACTGTTATATATATATAATCCTCCTTTTTGGTCGATTATATATATAATCATCCAACTAGAAGAAAATATTAATATTATATGCTTTCTTATGCCAACGGTCCATTTCGAAGCCATACAAATTAAAAGGGAAAGAAAGTATAATATAGTACTCCCTCCTGTTTTAATTATAATGACATGTTGACTTTTTTTTTTAAGAAAATTCTAAAAAAATCTTAAAAAAACTAATTACATTACTTAATCATATATCATATATTGTGTTTTATATACATTATATATTAATTTATAAATTAAATACCAGAATTTAAAAAAAATAATAAATTTTAATATTGTAAATTAATACAATTAGTTTTTTTAAAATTTTTATAAAAAAGTTAACAGTCTTATAATTAAAATCAAATAGGGCATAGTAAGAGGGAGAAAAAAGAGTGGATTAAAAGCCAGAAAAGGGGTCAATTTTCGGAGTCTGGCGATGCATGTGGAGAAAATTTGGATGGAAGGAGGGAATGGACCCATGTGTCGTGTCAGAGGACATCATGATTTCCAGTGATAATGCAAAATTTGGATCCCTAGCAGATTCAAGTGTATGTGACAATTGGGTTGCAATAACAGTGGGATATTAATTGGACTAATGTAAAAGAAAAATAGGAAAATTGAACGGATGTCTTAAATAAAGAAATTTACATTAAAATGGTCTTGAGATAAAAAAATATTACTGTCAAATCCTTAATATAAGAAAAATATTACTACTAAGTCCCAATTAACAACTCCAGGACCTGATAGTAATTTATTTATATCTTAAGACTACTTTGACATAAATTCCCTTATTTGAAACCTCAGTACAATTTTTCAAGAAAAATTGAGTAAAATTTAGATTGTGTAATGTAATTTATGTTTAGATTGATAGTAGTATAAATTATTTGTTTAGTTGATATAGTTAAAAGTAATTTTTGATAGAAAATTATTGAAAAGGATATGAATTATATTATATGTTGTGATTTATTATATTATATATTGATTCATAAGTCAAACAAAATAGTTTGAAGAAAAACAATAAATTTTAATACTTTAAAGTAATGTAAATAACTTTCTTATGATTGTTTTAAAAAAGTTAATTGGGTCTTATAAATAGAACCAGTTGGAGAATATATTATATGTAAATATATTATGATACTTATACTATATCAGGTCCTAATTATAAGACTTGACTTTTTTTTTGAGAAGTCAAGAAAGTAAAATAAGTTATTTAATTATATCATATGTTGTGTTTTATTATATTATATATTAGTTCATAAGTTGAACAAAATATTTTAATATTTTAAAGTAATGTAATTAACTTTCTTAAAATTTTTTAAAAATATCAATTGAGTTTTATAATTAAAACTGGAGAAAATAAGTTATAATAAAAAATAAAAAATAAAATTTTAAAAGAGTAAAGAAAGGGGGCAATAGTTATTGTTCTCTTGAGTCTCGTATTGTTGCTTAACAAATTACACAACTTACTGGGTAAAAGTCCATTTTCCAGAACATCCTTCCAAACAAAAGCAAAGGTAAAAAATTTTCCAATTTGACGTTTTGTGCCCAAAATATGCGATTTGTGGCCCTGAAAGTCACACCAAACATGCACTTTGTCTTTACACTCTCCAATGTTGGAGGTTCTTCTTCGTATCACCATTTTTTTAAAATAATTTTTAACTTTTTTTTTGTTTAAAAATGTGCACACTGTCACACCTTCCTTTATATCTTTTACCATGCTATATTAAATCTATTAGAATCACTAGTTATGACTTTAAGTTGGAAAAATAAGAGAGAAAACTTTTCTTTTCTCGGGTTACTATTCATCCGCCTATTAATTTCGACCAACATTGAAATATTGTAACTAATTTTAGAAAAATTGAAACACAGTGATTCCAGGCTCATTGGAAAGCTCTTTCATTCCTCTTTAAAGGAAAAATAATCTCATACACTAATTGCATGACATTACACACGTGTAAGCTCTCAAAGAAGCACTGTTCATATGGTATAAATGGCACTATTCATTTGGTCATTTTCTAAATGACATGATCTACCACTCCATTTACAGTTAAAAATACCCTTTATTAGAATGCAAAAGCTCGTGATTAGACTTAGTCCTTTGCTAAAAATATAGCCAACCCAAGTTTCATTCTCAATTAGGCAAAAACCAAGTGTCAATTAAACCATAATCACATTGTCATGCTATTTTCCCTTCTCTCACAATTCTCATGCCATTCGAACAGCATAACGACTATGCATTAGCATACCCTCATCATTACACCATGAAATAGTAGCATACAATACCAGTCTAGATTTCTAGTATCAAAATATATATATATACATATATACAATAATCCACCCAGAAGCATTACAAGGAACAATTTCAAACATGCTCAATCCCTTTCCTTTCCTTGCTCCCTGATGTTCCTTCACCTGCATTGTGGAGGGGGTAAGGTTTCTAGAAAAACCTCAGTAGCAAAACTATAGCCAATAAAATTATAATACCATGCAAGTCATGCAAATATGCAATGCTCGTAAGTACTCATCTAGTGCCCTCTCTCTCGGCACTCACCATGTATAAGGAGCATGCACATGACTCTACCTCTATCACATAGCCAAGGCATATAAATATGGAGTCATACAACTTGTACATCTCATATATGCTTGCTCAACCACAACACAGTAAAACAAGCCAAAACACATAGCAAACAAGTAAAGCAATTATAAGTTAAGGTTAGAAGTTCTAGCTACCAGTTACTGCTGGACAATGCAAGCGCTTCCTTCCTCTTCTAGAGATACTGAAGGGCTTTTCCGCTATGCCTAAACATAACACAATGCTAAGGCATCAATGTATGCTACTATTATGAGACCAAATACCCTTTCCCCTTACATAAATTGTCCGGACTATACCTGTCCTTTAGTCGATTTCAGAGGCCAATCTTACACCATTTCTACTTTTGAATCCCTTTATGCCATTCAATTTATCAAACTCACACTCCTCCCTATCAAAACCCCTTGGCCGAACACCCTTCCTCTTAAGGGGTTCTTGGTGATTTCATCGGTTCACAAGTGTTCTTTCAACATTTTTTCAAGTAAAACAATGTCCTGAACACATTGGAACCATCAACCAATGAAAATCAAACCACAACACCACCCTAGGAGCTTGGCTGAAACACATGCATGTCACCTAAAGCAAGAACTCAACCTAAATCAAGCTTATACACCTTATTCTAGCATTTTTCAACCTTTTTAAACATCAAACAACATAAATTCCTTCCTCTTTCATGCTAGCCAAAACCATGGACATCATTTCTCCCTTAGAAATGCCTCTCAAACCATGGAGAAGAGGAGGAATTTGAAAGAGAATATAGGTTAGAACATACCTTAATCGAATGATTGATTGGTGTAGCTTGATTCGCCTCAGAATTTTGAGCTGGAGGGTCAAGTTTCTAGTCAGTCAGAGCTTCCCTAACGGTGCCTTTCTATGCGCCAAAATGAAGGGGAGGGAGGTCTTATTTATAGACAAGAGGGAGTGGCAAACTTGTAAATATTTGGAAGTTTTAAAAATGTCAACTTTTGCAACTCCCCTTTTCACACTATGCACATGTCCCTTCTACCACCTTCTTAGCCTTTCTTGACTTGTCTCTTAGGCCAAAAGTGGCACATACTGCATCTGGTCTAGGAGGTCACTCCCAGTCTAGTATACTTCGATAGTTTTTTCATACTGCTTTAATTAACCTGGAAATTCCAAAATATTAAATACTCATAGAAAAATTCCAAATTTTTTCCCAAAAATCTCTAAATAGCCCAGGAGGGTAGCATAAAAATTTTAGATTTTTTTGACATTTGAAACTCCCAAAATTAATTTTTCTCTGAAAGAGTCCCTTATACCGACGATAAATCGATTTTCAGCAATTTTTAATAATTCATTCGGACTTCTTCTCAACCTTCAAAAAAATTTACAATTTTTCTAAAATATTATATTAATTTTTCTCAATCCCAGTTTAAAACAACAAGGCATCTAAATATCTGGTATAATTGATTTCTGACAAAAAACCTGGTCGGGCGAAAAAATAATAAAATATTAATAAAATCACCAAAAATTCATATGGCCTCTAAAAATCATTCTGACTATCCCATACTATTTTGGATACTCTAAAATACTTTATGGGATTTTATGGGAATTATCGGGGCTTTCGGACCTAACAAAAATTCAGCCTCTAATTTTGTTGAATTTTTCCTCTTTGCTCATAAGTGTTTTCCCAGATCTCACTTCAAAAGTTAGGAGATCTATCTCTCCTCTACAAATTAAGGCCCTTTGTCTATCCCAAATACCTCATCTAGGCCTAAAAAAATATCAAGGTATGACCCTCGGTCTACCCCAAAATACCATATCTGAGCCTAAAATATTTTGGGATGTTACACACACCAATAGCACTACTACAAAAAGGAGATATAATGTTTCTAAGATATGTCTGTTTTTAAAATAACATAAGTTAAAAGTTACGTGTGACAAAATCATAATTAAAATACATACGAAAGTGACAAGAAGAGGCTATATGGGGTTTGTTTTCCAAAAATAGACGCCACTTGAACAGATGCTAAGGTGGCGTCTGTTCTTGGAAACCAGACGCCATGTGACATGGCATCTGTTTGCAGCAAACAGATGCCACCTTAGTGTTTGTTTTTAAGAAATAGATGCCATGTTGACATGGCATCTGTTTCTTAAAAACAAACACCATATGGCCTTTAGGCGTATGTTTCTACATGAACAGACGCCTAAAGACCTTGCTACACCTAGCTTCTGTAAGTCTACACCTAGCTTCTACAAGTCTTCACTCCTTAACACTATGATGTGTGGCTTATTTAGCGTTTTTTTATGAAAAAATGGATGTGATTTTGTTATTCTCACCACTATTTCCCTTGTATTCTTCGTCTTCTAAATTATTTTCATCCTATTCCTTTGTCTTCAACTATTTTTCTTTGAAATTTGAACTATTTCTCTCTTCTGATAGTCGCAACCTCCCTCCTGGCCACTCTTAAGTTGCTCTTATTTTTTCATGGCATCCCTCCCTGACCCT
>JBAGKO010000008.1:9542844-9561906 GCA_037177275.1 Acacia concinna
ACTAATTTTCCCCAATCCCAATCCAGAACATTGAGGTCTCCATTTCTCTGGAATAATTAATTTTCAGCCAAAAACCCTGTTCGGCTAAAAATAATTAAAAATATTCAAAAATTCATTGAACATTTTTATGACCTCAGAACCTCATTCTAAGGCTCACACACTATTCTGGTTACTCTCTTCTATTTTTTGAGATTTCACCAAAATTTTCGGGGCAACCAGACCTAACCGAAATCCAACCGTAATGTTTGCCGAATTATTTCTTTTTACAAAAAAGTCTTTCCCCTGATTTCACTTCAATTGTTGTGAAATCTCTTTCCCTTATAGAGACTAAGGCCCTCAATTCATCCCAAATACCCATTTAAGCTCAAACAATATCAAAGTAGGACCCCTAATTTACCCCAACTACCTTATTTAGGCTCAAAAATTTTCAGGATGTTACAATATAAGTTTTATCAAACCTATAAAAGCAAGTAGTGGCAGTGTGACCCACACGGCTGCAAACTTGACAGGTGGGACGATTTCCAGAACGGAATGAGTGGCCTCTTCCATGTCCTCTTCTTTGTGTACGTTGACCATTGTTCCTACATGGTGGTCTGGAGCCTCCAGCAGCAACATTGTTGTTGTTTTGTGCCATAGTGATACCAGCAAAGGCTTGAGTGGCGTTGTTGACATTTCTCATATGTTCAAGACGCCTTTCAAAGGTGAGGAGTTGAGATTGAAGCTCAATCCAGGAGATGTTTTCTCTGTCTGAGAGCACCACAATGATTGGTATATACTTAGCATCTAATCCTGCCAAAGTTTACAGAATAAGATCATTTGCTGGCAATGGAAAACCAGCCAAGGCCAAATCATCAGAAATACTCTTCATACGGTTAAGATACTCTTCGATAGTCATGGTGTTCTTCCTTGTCCTTTGCAACTCATTACGGAGCAAGGTGACCCGAGAGCGTGTATGAGCTCCAGTTAGATCAATGGCTGCAGACCAAAGCTCAGATGAAGTCTTGCAATGCAAAACTTGAGATACAACTTCTGTTGTCATTGTTGACAACAACCAGCCGAAGATAAGTTGGTCATTAGCAACCCAATCTTCATACTCGGGATTCACACGAAGATTGTCTCCTGCTGGAATGAATTTTGGAGGTGAGACTTTGGTCCCTAGAACATAGCCATCAAGTCTGTGGCCTCTTAGTAATGGCAAAACCGGAGAATTTGGTTTTGTCCAACTTGACCGAACCAGCTTGATTAAGACTACTCAGCAATGGAGTGCTCTTGGTGGAGATATTTGAGACAGCGAGAATTTGGGTGGCGTTATTGCTGTTGCTTGCGGAAGCTAATGGTGAAAGGGCTCCTGACATTGTTGCCATGAGCGTAATGGCTCTGATGCCAAAATAGAAAATAAGACAAGAATGGAATGATAGGCAATTGATTTTCTCACTTTTCATTGCCTTCATGAGCTGTAGCTCTTTATAGAAAAATTCTCACCACTACACAAAAAGGCTTAAGTGGCGCACGTTTTGTATAGCGCTTCTTAAAAAAAGTGTCACAGCGTATGTGATTTTTTGTTGATTTTTTTTTAAAAAAAAGGACTTTAGGTGGTGCTCATTTAAAAAAGTGCTACAAGAAGTGGGAGACTTCCTGTGGTGCTCATTTAAAAAAGCGCTACAAGAAGTGGGGGACTTCCTGTGGCGCTTATTCAAAAGAGTACCACAAAATGTCCTTTAAAAAAAAGAAAAAAAAAGATCACTTATGTTATATATTATTTTAATATTATATAAACAATCTATTACCACTTATGTGAGAAAAATAACCATTCTAGAGTGCTTTTTATTGTGAGACTGAAACACTATGCCAATATACTCTCCTTAAAACTCTTGTATTTCTAAATTATATTAATATGAGACTGAATGACTATAGAAAGGTGATTATTAAATTATAGTGTCAGAGAATTTACAAGGAATATGGGGCAGACATCACCCCTTTAGTGAGACTGAGTTGCATTAGGAAACAAGAGACAAATTTACTTGCACCCCAGGCAACAAAAATATTTGATAAAATTACATGAGAATTGTCTTATTGATTTTTAGTTCCTCATCATCCCATGTGTCTATATACTGAATACTCCCATAAGCCCAACTACAAACAAAAAAGTAAAGCAGATTAATCCCACTTAGAATAGCAAGTAGCCTATAATATTTATCATAATGACCAATATTGGGATCGGAGGCAAGCCAATTCTGTCTTCCTCCTCTTTGTGTAACATCCTTCACAATTGTCACAATGAGACCAGCCAAGAGACTTCCCACACCAAAGCCAACAGCAAAAAAAGCCATAGCAATACTAGACATTCTTTTTGGAAACTGAGTGTAATAGAACTCTATCTGTCCAATAGCATTAAAAGCCTCAGCTAAACCAGTTAGGCATAACTGAGGCACAAGCCACCAAGCAGACATATTCAGTAACCCTTTGGGATTTTCCAATAATCCTTCACTAATGGCTTGGTTTCTTCTCCTTCTTTCAACTTCTGCTGCCACTAATTGGGCTAAAAATGTTAGTGCTATCCCAATTCCCATTCTTTGCTTGAGGGTGAATCCTCCTCTTATTTTGTTGTACTTTGATTTTGCAAGCAAAGGGGTTAGGATACGGTCGTAGAAGGCGATCCATATGGCCATAGATAATACGGCAAATATAGCTAAGTTGGTTTCTGGGACTTCAAAGTTGAAGATAAGATGTCTGTCCATTGTTCCAGCTTGAACCACAAAAAATGTCAGTTGATTCAGACTGCTTGAAACCAAGAAGCCGGTTGACCAAATTGGCAGCACTTTAACCATTGCTTTCAGCTCTTCTACTTGCCTCACTGTGCATAAACTCCATGGGTCCATTGGCATACAATTACGGTCCAAGTCACTGGCTTTGTTCCAGATCAAGCACGCCTTGTTCAAGAACCTAGGAACATTAAGATTCAATTTGCATTGGGTAAATAAGTCTTTAAACCTCATCTCAACCAAGAGATCTGGAAGTTTGCGTGTAAGTGGTCATTTAAGTAGATGTGATATACTCCCTCTGTTCCTTTTTATAAGAGACACTTTTTTGGTATGACATATTTCCTTTTACAAAAACACTTAGAGGTTGTCTCAATTTTTTTTTTTTGGTTGATTTTCCATTTTACCAGTATTTAGTTATTGATATTACTCGTTCATTGTATTTTATTTTTACATATCCTCTCTCCCACATAAATGGGGGTATTCTTGGCCAAAAAAGTGTACAACTTTTTACATCTATACAGTCTCCAATTAATTTTAACCAACTTTTCTACCAGCTTGATTTGGTTCATTTGTTCCATATGAAAAGGAATGGAAAGAGCACTAACGAGGTATATAGCATGGCTTATGACACAAAGTATGCTTGTAGTAGAATAAGGGAATATGGTACCTTAGTTTGTCTGAAGGTACAACAAGTTTAGCACCATTTTTGAAATACCAAGTTCCAGAACCCTTGGGAGGGAGGGTAAGGTGTCTGTTTTTCCAGGATGCTGCAACAACTTGGGCCAAGCCAAAGCACAAGTTTGTGTCAGGTTTGGGATTGATATATAGGTGAGAACCCAAGAAGAAGATGACAGTGGAGAATAACATGAGGCCAACAGTAATCCCAAAGCCTTCAATCCACCCAGTTTTGATTTGAATGTAAACTATGATTGTCACTGAAATGCCAATCGAAACTACAACTGAAACATAGTACCAATTGAAAAAGCTCTTCATAATCCTCTCATTTCTTGGGTTATCTGGGTTGTCAATTTGATCAGCAGCAAAGGCTAAAGAACAAGGCCTTATTCCACCAGCTCCAATGGCCATGAGAAGAAATGATGAAACAAGAAACAATAGTTGTCCAACACTTGGAGTTTCACAAGGTTCTAAGTACAAATTGCAGGGTGGTGGCCTTGCATGGTGAATAATTGCTGTGAGCCATAGCAAAATTAATCCCTGCAAGGAAAACAAAAACCATAACAACCAAATCCATTCCAACAACGCTTTTGAATTCTCACAGCGTTCATATTACCAGAAGCCTAGGCGTAGAAATGAAGTATAAGCTCTGGATCTTATTAATTATGTGATACTGAGGTAAAATGTATAGCTGAGCAATCCGACGTGTAGTAATACCTCTTTGATACACTGTATTTGACTCTCTGAACAGAACTGACTTCTAAATAACAACTCAGACTTATAGTGACTTACAGATAAGACTCTAATACATATACTACCATGTTTTATTTTCAAGGTCAAATGAACTAGAAAAAATCCACTTCTTTGTTCTCTTTGCCCAGATAACGAATAATGAGTATACCAATTCAGCCAACATTACAAGTCACTTGCAGGAAAAACGTTTGATCCTAAAATATAAGTCATTGCGGAGTTATTAATGACCGTTTTCTAATTTTACTTCTATTTAATTTCTGTTGGAGAGGAGGGGGGGAGGTGAGAATGATTTGTAAATGTAGAGAGACACAAAAATTTTAATAAGGGCAAATTTTAAAAAACTTTATCAATTTAATGCATTCCTTAGTATGAAATTGAGGAATGAATGAAGCCAAACCTTTAGGACCAAGGTGGTCTAAGTTTTTGGGTCCTAGCCACTTGAGGTTCACACAAAATAGGCCTTCTTTATGTGAACATGAGAGGCCAGGTGCTTAGAACCGACAGACTAGCTAAACCAGTATGCTAAGAAGAGGTATAAATATACTTACGAGTAGCTCGAAGATGGTGGACAAAGCGATAACACGATACCGTCCAAGGTAAGAATCAGAGAGGAAAGCACCAAAGATGGTCATGAAGTAAGAGAGAGCACTCCAAAGGCTCATTATTGTGGCTGCACTTGCAGGTTCATAATGATAGTCTGACATGAGGTAAACGACCATGTTCACTTGCAGACCAATATTTGCTACTTTCTCAAAAGTCTCATTTGCTGAAAAAATACCAACCCACAAAGATTATAAACTCATGTCTCGACACAAATTACAACTAAGTGTAACTATCATCACCAGAAAACTTAGAAGAATTTAAGTGCCACCTATGATAAAGGGCATGGTTATGAGTCCACCCTTTTTGTTGTTGCCTTTATTTTGATCCTCCTCCATTGACTTCTCCATGTGTGCCTTGGTTTCCTCTGTAATATGGATATAGTTAAGAAATTAATTAGAGCTTTGTTTGCGGAAGGAAAGAGTGGGCACTAAGTAATGTTTTCTATGCCCATTATTGTCTCATATGTATGAATGGTCTTTGATGGCATCCCTTGGTTTTATCTCTCAGAAAGATGCCATATCTCGCCAACTGCCACATAATTACAAGACAGAAAAAATTCTTGAAAACAACCCCATGTAAATAATAAAAATAATTTTTTTTAATAAAAAATTCTTACACAGTCTTTGGAAAGTTCTGGAGTATGGATTTGTCTTACCAAGATAAAAACAGAAGAGTAGGTTAAATATTTTCATAGAAGTTTGTGAACTTCCATTCATTTCAAGATAAACGGAAACTACTGACCGATTTTCTTGTGTTTTTTGAGCTAAAATGCTTAAAGTACAGATGCCTCGTAGACAAATAATAGAATCCAATTTTTGGACAATTGAGTTTGCACTTAAAAGAATATCAAGTGTACACTTCATTATTCTTCGATATAAAACCATATTGATCGTTGAAACCAGTATACGTAACTATTAATGAAGAGCCAAAACTGATATGATTTTAGATTAAATCAACGCTTAACGTAGACTTATTTTCAATTCTTACCTTGCATAAAACAAGAAAAAAGAAATCAGAAATTTACCTGGCTAGTCATTCACTTGAATAATTGCTCTAGACTTAAAAATCATTAATATATATGTTGTCAACAAATAAACTTTTTAGTAATTAACCCCTCTCGTACTCTCACCACACAGGATTAGGATTTCTTGGCAAGCAGATTCTGTTCCCAAAATACTATGTATGACATTAAAAAATGATCATTCTGCAGTGGTTTTTATTCTAATTTTATATATGTAATGATGGTTTCTATGTCAGTTTAGTACATGGAAGTATGATTTTACTTCAATACAGTGAAAAGAAAGCATAATGAAAGAAAAACGCATTGAAATAAGAGTTAAATGCAAAATCAAAGAAAGGGAACTTGTAATGGGACTTGAATTATAATAAATATCATAAAATAACAAGAAGTATTGAGCAGGAATGAGCCCTTTGGTGAAACTGAACTGTATTTGCTGCAGAAAAACTAACATCAATATAAAATTACATAACAATGTTTACTTGATTCATATTTTTTCATTTATCTTCAACATCTTCAATAGATTTTACTTTTGTGTCAACCTCACCATCATCATCCCAAGCTTGTATATCTTGAGTACTCCCATAAGCCCAACTACACAAAAAGAAGTAGAACAGGTTAAACCCATTTAGAATGGCAAGTAGCCAATAATAGTAATCATAGTGACCAATATTGGGATTCCGGGCAAGCCAACTATGTCTTCCTCCTCTCGGTGTCACTTGCTTCACAATGGTCACAATGAGACCAGCCAACAGATTTCCCACACCGAAACCAACCCCGAAAAAAGCCATAGCAATGCTAGACATACTCTGTGGAAACTGGCTGTAATAGAACTCTATCTGTCCAATAGCATTGAAGGCCTCAGCTAGACCAGTTAGGCATAACTGAGGAACCAGCCACCAAGCAGACATATCCATTAACCCTTCTCTAATGCCAAGGCTTCTTCTTCTTCTCTCAACTAATGCTGCTGTGATATGGGCTAGAACTGTCAGTGCTATGCCAATTCCCATTCTTTGCATGAGGGTGAATCCTCCTCTAAATCTGCTGTATTTTGATTTTGAGAGTAAAGGGACTAGGACGCGGTCGTAGGTGGCTATCCATATGGTCAAAGTGATGATTGTAAATACAATGAAGTTCGTCGATGGGACTTCAAAATGGAAGAAAAGGCGTCTGTCCATTGTGTTTGCTTGAGCCACAAGAAATGTAAGCTGGTTCAAACCGATCGCAACCATGAAGCCAGTAGACCAAATAGGCATCACTTTAATAATTGCTTTCAGCTCTTCTACTTGCCTTACTGTACATAAACTCCATGGATCCTTTGGCATTCCATTAGAGTCCAAGTCGATGTCATTGTTCCTGATCAAGCACGCCTTGTTCAAGAACCTAGTAACAGTAACATTCAATTTGCATTGGTTATCTAGTCTTTTAAGCAGTCTCAAACAAGAGATCTAGTGGGTGGGTGTAAATGGTCATTTAAGCCGATGTAATATACTAGCTCCAGCCCTTAATATAGGAGTTAGTTGGGAATTGGATTTAGTTCTAAATATAGCATTTCAATTCAATTTATCCCTCATATTTATCATTTTTTTTAAACTATCCCTATTGATTGCACATGTTAAAGGAGTGTACATCAAGCAATAGTTTCAATACAAATAATTTAAGAGGATACTAAAGGGAAGTCAACACACATTTTTTGACAAAAAACTAATTTAACAAATTACCTTAATTTACCCAAATTAATTAAGTATATCTTATATTAAGAACCGAATGTAGAATTGAAGACATAGATGGCATGGCTTATGACACAAAGAAACGCTGGTGGTTGAATAAGACATGGTACCTTAGTTTGTCTGTAGGTTCAACAAGTTTAGCACCATTTTTGAAATACCAATTTGCACAACTCTTGGGAGGGAGAGTTAGGTGTCTGTTTTTCCAGGAAGCTGCAACGACTTGGGCCAAGCCAAAGCACAGTTTCTTGTTTGCTTTGAGCTTGACATAAAGGGGAGAACCCAAGAAGAACATGACAGTGGAGAATAACATGAGTCCCACAGTAAGTCCAAAGCCTTTAATCCACCCTGCTTTGATTTGATAGTAAACTATGAGTGTTGTTGAAATGCAAACGGAAATCCCAACCGAAACGTAGTACCAATTGAAGAAGCTCTTCATGATTCCCTGGTTCCTTGGGTTTTCTGGGCTGTTGAGTTGATCTGCAGCAAAGGCTAAAGAACAAGGCCTGATGCCACCTGAGCCAATGGCCATGAGAAGAAGAGATGATACAAGAAACAACAATTGCCCAACTGTTGGAGTTGCACAACTTGTTTCTGTGAAGACATTGCAGTATGGAGGCCTTGCATTGTGAATTATTGAAGTGAGCCACAACACAATTAATCCCTAAAAAGGATAACAAAAACCATGGCAACTTTGAGTTCTTATAGTTCATATACATATGTTTCATTTTCTAGAGGAGGTGAACTAGAAAAATGAAAAGAGGTATATCTGTTAGTCAATTATATGTGTGAAAGGTTATGTAGACAATTATAATACTAACAATCGCCAAGACCATGTCCTTACATAGCCAAAAGATCTTAAAGTTACTACTCAATGAATATTTTTGTAAGTTTAGGGAAATCCTACAAACCTTAAAAGATATCGCTGAACATCAAATACTGTGACACATACATAAAGTTATGTGTGTATTGAAGAGTCATGTTACTTCAAAAGACAATAATGCTACAAAAGCCAAAAGTAATGTTTTTTTTTCCCTTTATAGACGCCATTGTTGAGTTAACTTGAATTCTAAGAATGCAAACTATGCTTAAGGATGTTCATTGTATTCTAAGGAAAATTCGCCATTAACCCACCCAAAGTAAACCCAATGTTGACATAGGTGGGAGAAAATTAAGTCTGAAGAAAGTGTTGATATTAGAGAATCACGTTATCTTAAAGAAGGTGGGTAAAAGTATGAAGTCGAAGACAAATCCTTACATAAATGCCTAAGAAATATAAATTTACTTACGAGTAGCTCGAAGATGATGGCAATGGAAATAACACGATATCGGCCGAGGTAAGAATCAGAAAGGAAAGCACCAAAGATGGTCATGAAATTAGAGACAGCATTCCACATGTTCATAACTATGGCAGCACTAGCAGGATCATAGTGATAGTCTTGCATGAGGTAAGTGATCATGTTCACATAAAGTCCAATATTTGCTATTTTGTCTAATGACTCGTTAGCTGAAACACCAAACCACAAAAGTTATGATACAAATTAAGCTCCTTGGACCCTTCATGAGCAAAAGTCCAAAAATAAAAAATCATCCTAAAAAAACCAGTTTGTTATGAAGAAAAATCCCCTTACAGAACTCATAACACAATCATGTTCAAAACAAATGAGGGTCAAAGTTCATCAAGGTGGTGCTTCTAACACCTCTAAAATATTTTGTTGTTTATCTAGCACCTTGAAATATTTTATTCAAGTGCTTCAAACACCTTCAAGGGCTGTTTGGTATGAGGGGAGGCTAGGGGAGGAGAAATAAAAATTTTATGAATTAAATTTAAAGAAATTGAAGAAATGGGGTTATAAACTTTTAATAAAAAGAAAATATAACATAAAAAATTATGAAAAAAGAATTAAAAACTTTTAGCCTCACTCCTCTTATTTTTTAAAATTTAATTTATAAAAATTTTCCCTTCCTTCCCTTTCCCTTCAAATCCTTCATACCAAACAAGTTACTAGATTTTGTTTCCTATAGGACGGATTTGGAGGTGAGGGGTGGAAAAAGAAAATTTTTATAAGTTGGATATAAAAAAAATTATAGAATTGTGGTTAAAGATTTTAATTAATTTTTCTTAATTGGAAAAGTGGAATTAAAATATTTTCATTAATTTTTCTTATTATATCATCTTACATCTTCTCTTCTTTAAAATCAACAAACTCACTTCTCCAATTCTTTTTAAATCCAACTCACAAAAGTTTTCTCTCCACTCCCCTCTAAATCCCTCATCTCAAGTATTTTGTGGTTTATCCAACACCTTAAAATATTTTTCTAAGTATATCTAGCACCCTAAAAAGTGCTAGAAAAAATATTTTAAAGTGTTGGATGCCCATCCACTTAATGGACTTTTGAGAAGTCAACAAGGTGGTTAAAATTGTTTCTGGAAAAATGCTTTAAGAGCAAAATTGTACTACAAAATACTTTAAGTCGTTGCACGCATCTAGAAAAACATTTTATGGTGCTTGATGAACTTAATTCTACAAATAATATAATAAGTGACTATTACCACTGCACTAGAACAAGATATAACGAGCATGACATAATCGTCCTACATGAGATAGTCAAGCTAAAAAAAGCGCATTCAATGGCATTTTTGTAAATAAAATTAATGAGAAGCATTTAACTTTGTGCTAATAATTATTGACACAACTGGTGTAAAAAGATTAAAAGTAAAAAAAAAATCCCATCATGGGTAACATTTTCTTCAACGGTTTGAATCGGTATTGAAAAGACCCATTATTGAACCTACATACACTAAAATGAAGAACCAATGCAGAAAACATTTTTTACACACTATTGCTACATTAGCTAACTAGAAATCAAACCTTCTAAGAAGAAAAGTGTAACCTTACCTATGATAAAAGGCATGGTTATGAGGCCACCCTTTTTGTTTCTTGTCTTGGTAATCTGAAGGAGATTCTTGGCTTTGTTTTGCTCCTCCATGGAACCAGTAGTCTCCATATGGATTCAGAATAGTATAAATATAAAAATATGAATGAAATTAATAATGTTATTTCAGACAGACATTATTGCTATAATGTCTCAGGTGTGCAATAGGAATGCTCTCCTTGAAGAAGAAGAAGAACAAGAAGCTATGCCTCGTTTATATTTATCCGCTGTACTGTTTGTTTGTTTCTGCCTCTCAAGAAAGATGTTTCAATCTCTATCATCCACCTTCCATAGTTTTCAAGAAACGGAAAATAAATGCAACTTCTTGTAAACAACGCCACGTCACAAATAAAGAAAACACAAGTAAACTTCAAAACACAAAAACAAAAAACAAAAATCCATACAGTATTAATACGATTCGTTATTACTGATCAATAGTGTGTATACGTGTGTGGGAGTCAAAAGGCTGGTTTAAGTATATGAAGTTGAAACGTGCATGTTCATAAAAAAAAAAATGAAAAGGATTATACACAGTTATCGGTCATAAATATATGGTCTAGTTTTACAAAATAAAAAATTTGTTAGATACAAAAACTCAATCCATTTTGACTCCCAAATCTTTTTTTTTTTCCAAATTATTCCTATCAATTTTCATCAATTGCACATATCATAATTAGAGCGGCTATTTTAAGAAACCATTGCATATTTTTTTTACAAATAAATAGTTTAATTATTTAAAGATAAGAGGTGAGGGCCAATATATATATATATATATAAGAGGAGGTACTATATATAACATATAGTTGGATTAAAGTACAGTTTCATTGTGAAGGATCCCATCGAGCTCAATTATGTGTCATAGATTTTCCTCCCAACTTTAAAAAAAAAAAAAAAAAAAGTGCCAAAGACAAAGCAATATTCCTCAAGATTAACGAATGCGCCACGTTGATTATTACTGAGTTATAATTATATGAAATATGTAACGACGACACATGTATGAGATAGGCGGTATAATTTTTTAAAATATCTGCAATTTTTTTTTTTTTTGCCTGCATCAAGTATCTGCATTTGAAACACAAAGACTAAAATAAAATAGTTTTTTCAAAACAAAAAATTTCTACTTTCAGATCAGTAGCATGTGTTCCACTGCAAAAAAAAAAAAAAAACAATAAAAATAATGGAGGTTAACATATTTTAATAGTTGTGTTATTTTTCCTTTAATTTTGAACTTTCAGACCAGTAGCATTTCTCGATAATACCAATGTCAACTCGATTGGATTTTTTTTCCTATTCTTTATTTTTTTTTATTGTGTTTCGTATACTATGTTCAGCAGTACATGGAAGTGAGCCGGCTTCCCCACAAAACCTTGTCTTTATTATGAAAATGAAAGTATCTGAGATGTGAGAGAGTAATAAGAACAAGAGAGAATTTAATGGTGTGTTTGGATAGGGAGAAAGTGGGACAACATGAATATTATATTTAAAAACTTCTATAAATAATAAAAATATTTACTATTTTAAAAGTTTTTTCCCCTAATTTTCTCTCCATCCAAACATAGGATAAAAAAGAGAGTAATAGCATAATTCTCATTAACATATGTGCTCCACAATGCTTACATATGACCCATATTTATAAGCCTTTAAAACAAATATAATAATAATAAAAATAACAACTTAAAGGCTAAGTTTTCTTAGTGATTAAGTTATCTTAAGAGTTAATTTTCTTAATGATAAGTTATCTTAAGAGCTAAGTTTCTTAATGATTAAGTTACCTTAGGGGCTAGGTTAATGAGTAAGTTAGCTTAAGTATGAGTCAATAAACATCCACATAATTAATATTTATAACAATTTCCCTTAGATGTTTATTATGAATGTACCTCATCGAAAAACTTTAATTAGGAAAAAAACCAATGGAACAAAAAAAAAGTGCATTATTCATTGATACACCGTCCAATGCTATCTTATTAAAAACATTTAGATAAAAAAGAGTACAACATATATTGACTTCCCCTCTCAATGTCTTCAGTTGAGATCTTTGAGTTCCCCAAGACCGATTTCATGGACAAGCTTCTCATAGATTGTATATATAAGTGAGTTGGTGAATAAATCTACTAGATTTTCACTTGAACGAATTTGATGAATATATATTTCACTATCCTTTTGAAAGTCACGAATGAAGAAGAATTTTAATAAAATATGCTTTATTCTATCACCCTTAATATATCCTTTTCTAAAAAGATATTCACTGAAATGATTATACCACATTGGCCCCGATTGCTTCAGGCCATATAGGGACTTATTTTGTTTAAGGATGTACTGTTATCGAAATTTTAAATTGAATGCTTCTAGCACGTGAAATCTTTTAGGGACTTGTGCTTCTGACACCTTGAGTCCATCACTGACATGTGCTTAGGCACCTTGCATCCTTCAAGGACTTGTGCTTTTGACACCTAAAGGATTAGGATTTCTTGCCAAGCAGATTCAGCTCACAAAGTACTATGTATGATGTGAGAAAAATGATGATTTTGTGGTGCTTTTTATTTTAGTTTTATAAATACAATGATGGTTTCTATGTCAGTTTAGTACATGATAGAAGTACGAATTTTCTTCACCACACTGAAAAGAAAGTTCGACGAAAGAAAATCACATTGAAATAAGAGTCAACTGTAAAATCAAATGAAGGAAACTTGTCCTGGAACTTGAATTATAGCAAATATCATAATATACAAGAAGTATTGGGTAGGCATGAGCCCTTTGATGAAACTGAACTACATTTGCTGTAGAAAAACTAATATCAATATAAAATTACACTAAATATGTTTACTTGATTCTTAGTTTCTCATTCATCTTCAATAGATTTTACTTTTGTGTCAACCTCACCATCATCATCCCAAGCTTGTATGTCTTGAGGACTCCGATAAGCCCAACAACACAAAAAGAAGTAGAATAGATTAACCCCATTCAAAATGGCAAGTAGCCAATAATAGTAATCATAGCCGTTATTGGGATTATGGGCAAGTCAACTTTGTCTTCCTCTTCTCTGTGTCAATTGCTTCACAATGGTGACAATGAGACCAGCCAAAAGGTTTCCACACCGAAACCAACCCCAAAAACAGTAATAGCTATGCTTGACATACACTGTGGAAACTGATTGTAATAGAACTCTATATGTCCAATAGCATTGAAGGCCTCATCTAGACCAGTTAGGCATAACTGAGGAACTAGCAACCAAGTAGACATATTCATTAACCCTTCTTTAATGGCAACGCTTCTTCTTCTTCTCTCAACTAATGCTGATGTGATATGGGCTAGAACTGTTAGTGCTATCATAATTCCTATTCTTTGCATGAGGGTGAATCCTCATCTAAATCTGTTGTATCTTAATTTTGAGATTAAAGGGACTAGGACGCGATCATAGATGGCTATCCATATGGTTAAAGTGAGGATTATAAATACAGTGAAGTTAGTTGGTGGGACCTCGAAATGGAAGAAAAGGTGTATGTCCATTGTGTTTGCTTGAGCCACAAGAAATGTAAGCTGATTCAAGCCGATCGCAACCATGAAGCCAGTAGATCGGATAGGCAGTACTTTGATAAGTGCCTTTAGCTCTTCTACTTTCCTCACTGTACATAAACTCCATGGATCCGTTGGTATTCCATTAGAATCCAAGTCGTTGGCTTTGTTCCTAATCAAGCATGCCTTGTTCAAGAACCTAAGAACATGAAGATTTAATTTGCAATGGCTATTACTTTTAACTTGTCTCAACAAAGAGATCCTAAAGGGGGTGTAAATTGACCATTTAAGCAGATGTGATATACTACCTCCAATCCCTTACATGAGAGCTTGTCGAGTAGTTGGAGTTAATCATAAATAAAATACCTCAACCCATTTTATCTTCCTATGTTTATTATTTTTTTCTAAACTAGTAGTACTGATTGCAAATGTTAAGCGAATTTAGATCAAGGGTTAGTTTCAATTCAAATGATTTAAGAGGGTATTTAAAGGAAACTGACAAGTATTTTTGACAAATAACTAATTTTTTAACCTATTTAGATTAGTTAAGTGTGTGTCTTAAATCAAGGTAGTACTGAAGACATACATAGCCTAGCTTATGACACAAAGTATGCTAGTAGTTGAATAAGACAACATAGTACCTTAGTTTTTCTGTAGGTTCAACAAGTTTAGCACCATCTTGGAAATACCAATTTGTAGAATTCTTAGGAGGGAGAGCTAGGTGTCTTGTTTTCTAGGCAGCTGCAACAACTTGCACCAAGCCAAAGCACAAGTTCTTGTTTGCTTTGAGCTTGACATAAGTGGAGAACCCAAGAAGAACATGACAGTTGAGAATAACATGAGTCCCACAGTAAGTCCAAAGCCTTTAATCCACCCTACTTTGATTTGATAGTAAACTATGAGTGTTGGTGAAATGCAAACGAAAATCCCAACCAAAACATAGAACCAATTGAAGAAGCTCTTCATGATTCCCTAGTTCCTTGGGTTTTCTGGGCTGTTGAGTTGATCTGCATCAAAGGCTAAAGAACAAGGCCTGATGCCACCTGAGCCAATGGCCATGAGAAGAACAGATGAAACAAGAAAAAGCAATTGCCCAACTTTTGGAGTTGCAACACGTGCTTTTGTGAAGACATTGCAGTATAGAGGCCTTGCATTGTGAATAATCGAAGTGAGCCATAGCACAATTAATCCCTAAGAAGGATACCAAAAGCCATAGCTTTGAGTTCTCATAGTTCACATATACCATATGTTTCATTTATAGGAGGTGAACTAGAAAAATGAAGAGGTATATTGGAGAATACATGATCAGATAGAAAATATAACAATATAGAAATAGGGTTTCTGTGGATAAAGCCTGTGAAGCACTGAATCATAATGCCCAGCCACTATTGTATATATTGAAAATTCCTTTACTACAAGACAAGAATACAATCTGTACAATCATAACAGAACCTATAATATCGTGAAACATATGTAATGTACAATATGGACAATTATACAATGAGAGTAATTCCTATTGTGTCCTAACGTTCCCCCTCAAATAAGAGGGTGTGATTGTCATCCCGATTTTTCTTCTGAGTTCTTGAAAATGTGAGTGAGTTAAAGCCTTTGTGAAGCAATCTACAATTTGTAATAAATATGGTGTATATATGATGTCTATGAATCCAGATAGCACCATATCTCTTATGAAATGTAAATCAATTTCAATGTGTTTGCTCCTAGCATGTTACATTGGATTAGCTGCTAATGCCTTGGCACTAGATTGTCACACCAGATGATAGAGGGTTGACGCAAAAAAGAAGAAGCCAAGTTCAGATAATAAAGAGTGTAGCCATTTTACTTCTGCAGCTCCATCGGCTAATGATCTATACTCAGACTCTGAACTTGACCTAGAAACTACCTTCTGTTTCCTTAAAGACCATGAGACTAGAGTTCCTCCTAGATATACCCACATACTGGCCATTGACCTCCTATCATCTATGTCTGTTGCCCAATCAACATCAGTAAAGGCTGACAATTGCAATGTTTTGAAAGGTTTCAACAAAAGTCCATAATTAAATGTTCCTTTGAGGTATCTTAAAATACGCTTGACTGCTTGATATTGAGAAACTCTTGGTTCAAATAAATATTGACTTAATTTAGTCATAGAGTATGCAATATCAGGACGTGTGGTAGTCAAATATTGCAAAGAACCAATAGCTTGTCTATATAAAGTAAGATTAGGCATAATATCTCCATTAGTGGCAGAAATTTGTCTTCCAGTAACTATAGGAGTGGAAACTGGAGCACAATCAAGCATGCTAAACCTTTTTAATAGGTCAAGGGTATATTTTGCTTGGGTCAAGTAAATACCAGATGCATCATGACATACTTCAAGGCCTAAAAAATAGTATAATGGTCCCAAATCCTTGAGGGAGAAGAGTGTATTCAATTTTATCAACAAACTTCTGAATATAGCTCAGATTATTTCTAGTGACTAGTATATCATCCACATAAATCAAAATGAAAACAACAATTCTGTTTGTTATCAGCATGAATAGAGAAATATCACTTTTCATATTCACAAAACCCCATTGAAGAAAAGTGAGTCGTAACCTATTGAACCAAGCTCTTGGAGCTTGTTTCAAACCATAAAGCTCTTTAAGCAACTCACAAATGTGCTGAGGTCTCTGTGGATCCACGAAGCCTTAAGGTTGGTGCTTATAAACAACTTTATGCAAGAATCCATTTAGAAATGTGTTGTTGACGTCGATCCGCTTCACAGGCCAGTTAAATGTCACTGCAACTGTAAGAATCACTCAAATCGTTGCCGGTTTGATAACTAGGCTAAAGGTCTACTATAATCAACTCCTGGAGTTTGTTGGAATCCTTTTGCGATGAGCCGCACTTTATGTTTGAGAACACTCCCATCAACTTTAAACTTGGTTTTGAAGATGCATTTGCAATCCACAATTTTTTACCAACATTGGGTACCAATTCCCAAGTGCAATTTTGTTGTATAGCCTGAAATTCCTCATCTATGGCTCATCGCCAGTGTGAGGATTGAAGAGCATCGGTGACAGAGATGGGTTCCGAAACCTGAGAGAGGGATTTCAGATCTTCACATTGCAGTAACCCAAAAAATGGATATTTAGGTTTAGTGATGCCATCCTTGGCAGATGTGACCATATGATGGGTATTAGTGGGTTGAGGCAAAGTTAGGAGACCAAACACTGGACTTGTGGCAACAAGACTTGGGCTTGTATTTGTAGCTGAAAGGCTTGGATTTGTAGGTGAAAGGCTTGTGTTTGTCGGAGTGGATAAAGGTGACCTTAGTCAAACAGGACACTCAGCAGAAGATGCATTTGTGTTTGGTGGGTATGTGTTTGTGGTGGTCAAAGGTATTAACTATGATGATTTAGATTAAGGCAAAGATGACTGAGGAGGAGAAATAAAGAGAGGCAGATGCGAGAATAATTTGACTTCATCTGCTTGACGATGTAGAAAGCCAGATGCAAAAGGAAACATAATAGGATAAAAAAATGACATGTCGTGATGTAAAAATTTTTCCAGTCGAACTCAAGCACCAATACCCTTTTTATTTGAAGCAACGCCCAGGAAAACACACTTCTGACTAGGAAATGCAAATTTGTGCGAATTAAATGGTTTGAGGCACAGATAGCATGCACAACCAAATGGTTGTAGCAGCTTTTATTCTGGCTCTGTTTTGAACAGTTGAGATAGTTGAACCATGAAGAACTGGTGTAAGCAGTTGATTTATCAAATAAACATCCATGGCAAAAGCTTCAACCTAGTAATGTAAGGGCATTTTAGCATGGGCAAGAAGTATGAGTCCCATTTCAATCACATGTATATGCTTCCGCTCTGCTTGTCCATTTTGTGTCGACATGTATGGACATGTTAAGCGAAGTTTGATACCTGCTGCATTACAAATTGGAATGAATGGTTTGTATTTAGAACCATTATCACAATGTATCACCTTGATTTGAGTATTAAATTGATTTTCAGCTAGAGCCCAAAAATAATTGAAGGCATTAACAGCTTCCCATTTATATTTTAATGGATATAACCATGTGATAACTCCCTATTTTTAGATAAATTTAAGATATATTTTAAGATATTTAGGGAGTTATCCATAATTAATTAAAGAGATTTGAGTCAAATTTGGATAAGATATCAATATTGAGCGTGATTTAAGGGATTAGATTCTAAATATAAAGATTAGGATAAAAATCATGATATCTTAATAATAAATAATCTTGATAAAAATAATCATAACAACAATATCGGATTTTTAAATAAAAAAAAGAAACAAATTTCAGGTGATATTATTATTATTACTATTATCATTATTATTGGATATTATTTTATTAATATTTTGACTATTCTTCTTGAGGGGATTGATATTCGATTAAAAAAAGGGATCACACACCACATAATATCTAAGTGAAAGAAAAAGATGGAACTGCAACAATATATATACGACAGCAATTGAAGGACTATAAAAAGGGGGGCATATGGAGAAACGAAAAAAAAGAAGGCGAGATCGCGAGAGACAGAGAATCAGAACGCTGCAGCAATATCTATATATATTCGACGAGGAAGCAGCAAAAGGAATAGAGAATCAGAAGCGAGAAAAGAATTAGAACAGAGATCTGGACGCAGCAAGAGAGAGAGTTGATTCTTCTTCTTCTTTGAACGCGAGAGCAATTGCAGAGGAGGGAGATTCAAATCTGGAAATCAGAGAAGATTTTGATCTTGGTCTTTGGTCGTATTCTCTTATCATTATTTATTCTTGGTTCATTGTCATGTCTTCTCAATTTAAATTTATTATCTTTAATTTTGGTTTGATCATGAACATGAGTAGCTAAATTTCTTGTTCTGGGATTATTTGAACCCTTATATGGATTGAGTATTTTACTATCCTTTCTTTTATTTATGAATAATTTCTTTTATGTTGATTTTACTCTAATCTTAATGCTTCTTATTAATTAGCTACTAATAAGATAGATTAGTTTATTTGATTGATGCTTGAGAGAGATAAATTGAATATAGAACTTGAGTTTAATCATGT
>JBAGKO010000008.1:9583372-9607285 GCA_037177275.1 Acacia concinna
TTGTTAAGATATATGGTAGTTTTATTTTTTTAATTTTCAAGACTTTAATTTGTAGACTTATTTTAGAATATTTCAAAGTGTAGAATTATGGATTACATTTGACGTTTACAATATTATTTATCAAGTATGATTGAAGCTGGTTTTTTTCTACATAGAATGTGATAGGTATTACTACTTGGGCAGGGAAGCCCGCCCTGCCCAGCCCATTATTGCCCAGCCCAAAATTGTTAGGGCTTCTACCGGGCAGGGCTAGGCATCGGGCTGCATTTTGTAGCCCAGTGATTCTTCGGGCAGAGCAGCGAGCATGGAGCATGCCCTGCCCAGCCCTGCCCATGAACACCCCTAATATTAATGATTAATTAATTTAGTTAATTTGACATGTATTGTCTGAATTCTAAAACACTCTAATTATCTTCCTTAATTATTGTTGAGGAAGTATTAAAAAAAGGTTGAAAATTATGTAAATTATTACTTATATTTAGGACCAAGATAAATGCCTTAAATATATTCTATACTAAGGACTGGAGGGAGTATTATTTAAAAAAGCTCTTTAATGTAATTTAAGATTGTCTGTGTAAGTTTCTAAAAATAATCTCTGAATCTAGGAAAAAAAGAAACATTCTAAAAATTTCTTTAAGAAGTCATTCTAAATTGATTTTAATTGCAACAAAAAAAAAAGCCTTTTATGAGTGTGAATAAAAGCAAGCTGAGGTTTATGAAAATGAAATTAGAGGAAGTGAGGGAAAGTGACCTTGATATTTTTGGCAACTTTGAAGTAATTGTTGTCCACTGGAACCCAGAAAGCATGCTGCCTCACTTCAGGGATGCTGTTAATTGGGAAAACTTCCTCTGCTTGGTACCAAACACTATTCAACAGATTTGGTACTGATTCTTTGTGATTATTGAAATTGGAGAAATTGAGGTGACCAAACTTTCTGGTGTAATCTCCATTGGCTTCTAAAGCTAGTTCATCCATACTACCATCTCCAAATCTCTGCCAAATAATGTTTTTTTTTTGTTCACAAAACAAACTCTTACAATTGAATTGAAGAGTAAGCCACTTGGACAAAATATCCTTAAAATTACTCATATGACCCTACATATGGAAGCAAATTGAAATATTTGTTTTTGTCACAAATATGAGACCACAATCTATTTTGTATCCCAATTGCAAATTTATAGTCTCTAATATCCTAAATGTAAGAATTAGATAATTAATTGCATAGATTAATGAAAATCATTAGTTAGTTAGTTGTAAAAAAATGTGTATTAGTTTTCTTAAATTGTCCTTATTTACATTGGAAACTACAAACTTCCTCAATATGTGTAATTATTGATAGGGAAAATTTGAGAACAGTAATTATACATTTAGGAGACTAAGTAGATACCAATCCACTAGCTCTTATATTTATGACCATAAAGAGTAATTATCCCCAAACCGTTCTAATTTTTTGGTCATCAATCTATCCCAATTGATTGTATATATTAAAAAAAAAAAAAAAGGTTTTCATATGGGGTGTTTCCATTGCAAATGATTAAAGGAGGTGTCCTATGAAAACCAGCACATGCTTTTCACAATTGGCTAACTAATGTGAACCTGAAGGGTAATTCTGTCACTTTGCATGTCATTACTCTAATGGAGAAATGCTCAAAACAAAAAATGCACCTTCTTAGTGGGCTCAAAGAAGGTTTGCTAGCAGGTTTTCGGAAGCATTACTTGAAGACCACAATAAGGCTATAAATGCCAAGAGCCATTGATATGTGTTTTAAGTGTCATATTAAGATTTATTTATCAGTTATTAAAAATATCTTACAAAGCCCACAATATTATCTAATCCCTATAGTAATCATATTTTCATGATATGATATATTCAATACTCCCTATGTTCTTATTAACAAGACCCTTTTAGAGAATTAGCTTTTAACAAAACACAACATATGATATTTTTAAATAATGTAATTAGCTTTTTTTAAGATTTTCTTAAGATTATCTAAAAGGGTCTTATAAATAAAAAGAGAGAAAGTACTAGATAAGATATTAGATTTCATTATCCAATCCGTACTCTCATGTATTTAGCATGCAATTAATCATATATTAGACTATCTGAATATAATATCTTTTTAATCCTTAACCACATAAGCCCTTTTACAGCTTTACATCAATTACATTATCTAAATAATCTAATTAAAAATTAAAAACTGGTCAAATATCTTCATAATATCCTTCATTATCTAACAATATCATTTCGGGCTTACGATTAAATTATTATTTCTTTTTTTAAGATTCTTAATTAGAGTAAGCTTTATTGGTTTATAAATATCCTTTTTATGTTGTGTTAGATTTAAATTCGAATAAAGAGAAATATTTAATTTCTTTGTGATAAGTCGGCTCTGAATAGAAGAATACTTGTTGGGTTTCCATGAGTGCTTCCAAAGTTTCCATCACTAACTTAACTAATTTCTCAATTAATATCCATAAAATTTATTTTTAAAATTGTCATAGATTTGTCTCAAAACCCAAAAAAACATGTAAATTACAAGGATATACTATATTTTTTTCAAAATTAAATTAATCTTCATTTTGCAATAACCCAGTACCTGCCAATTCCAAAGGCCAGTATGAGCCCAAAACTGGGGAATAGTGACATCTCCAATTTGGAGTTGCGGATTTGCATTCCCTGCAATTCCATGATGAACTACCCCTTTCACTTTGAACAGTGTCACCAACAATTGTGTTGCAAATCCTGCATTTAACTGCACATCGATCAACATTGTGATCCGACTTAATAAATTTTTTATTAAAAAAAAAAATAGGTGAGACAAGTTAAAAGAGGCTTTAGTTTGTGCTTGGGTTGGACCAAAACTAAAAATGAGAGGTCACGGGTTCGATCTCGTTGTTGTAACTTCAGGTCGTTAGTGCCTGCCCGAACCTATGAGCTCTATTTTAAAAAAAAAAATGAGAGTAAACCAAAAACATCCAATATTATATTAACCCCGATTTTTTTTTTCAAAATATATTATATAAAAGCTAATCCAAGCATTAAAATACCGTACTATGCTTAATCCTGACATAACAATTATAACCCTCTTCTTTTCAAGTTTCCCTATACGAAATCGTCTACCTGCAAACCGAAGACGAATTAAGAAGAAGGAACAAAGATACGCAAATTAAACAGTGATAAAACTTAACTGCAAAATCGATATAAAGAAGAAAGTACAACTTTCCTGCAAAATCAAAGAAAGGTAACTTGGGATCGGCAAGGAAGCTAGAAGATTGAAGAAGAGGGTTCATCTCAAAGGTATTGGGCACAACTATGCCAATATATGGCCCTTTCTTATTAATCTTGTTAATCTCTTTCCAATTTCGCCTAGAAACTTCACAATTGATCTTCTTGAAGCTTATACACAGTGCCAACAACACAAGAACACCTAAAAGCCTCATTTTTCTCGAGCTTTAAATTTCATTGGGATACCTTCTTGCAAGATTCCTCAAGATAGGTGGCCTTTTATAAGGATATATTATTGTCAACACGCTGGCCTCACAAATAAACAATAATAATAATTTATTAAATAAATTTATTATTGATTCTTATGGTTTGAATTTGGGGGGGAAAAATCTCATTTGTTATGAGTATTTTTCTTCAGTTTCAATTTCAAAGAGATATCTTCTTCCAAGATTCCAAAAGATACGTGGCCTTTTATAACTAAGGATATATTATTGTCAACACGCTGGCGTCACAAATAAATAATAATAAATTAGTGTTATTATTATTGAATCTTATGGCCGCCGGTTTGAACTTGAAAAAAAAAATCTCATTTTCTACGGGTATGTTGCTTCAGTTTCAATTTCAATGGGATATCTTCCCTTTGCAAGATTCCTAAAGATATGTTGAGTGTCAAAAGTCAAACACGGCATCGTTTACTGTAGTTACTAAAAGAGAAAAAGAGAAATAAATACCTTATTTAAATACATGATTAATTGTAATTACTGCCAATAATTTTGATATTCCAAAAAAGTTATATGCTCCTCATTTATCCTTTACCATATACGAGTTATCTTTTAGGGTTTCTAAAATTTTGAATGTATTTATTTATCTTTTTCACGTACTAAAACAAATGAAATTTAATTTTTTTAAAAAAAAAACACCATTATGGATGATGATTTGGTTCAGCTTGGGTAAAGTGATTTGAGTCATAGAGGAGAATTAAAATAAATAAAACAAAAATATCCCAGTTGATTGGTGTCAGATCAAGAAATATCATTTTGAGTCATTATTGTTGGAAAAATAAAGGAAAAATCCTATATGTGTGGGGGTTAAATTACCTAAATTTTAATTTAGATCACTGAATTTAGCAAGCAAATTATATATTAGATTATTTGTTTTAATTTAAAATTTAAAATTTGGATCAGCTTACCTCCATACCTCTTATTTATTAAAACAAAAATATTGAAAACATAACCCTACAATTTGGCCATTAAATTTCTGACTAAGCTAGAGTTTGACATAAAACCAAAAACCTTAGCTGACATGCGAGAAGGAATATGACATGGCACCTTGTGGTTTTATTTTATTTTTTAAAACAAACAGTTTTTTTCAAAAAAAAAAATCTAGATCAAATGCTTTGCGAGGATTTGACAAAGGTAGGGATATGCAAATTAAACCCTCAGTTTTTTCCTTCATGATCTCAACTCCAAAATGCACAAGGGTTCAATTTGACCCAACCCGAGATGGTATGATCCAGTCCAATCTAGTTTAAATAAAGAACACATTGAAATTGAATCAAATTACTATACTAGGTTTCTGACTAGAGGACTATACCATCTAGACTTGTTCAGTCTAGTCGAGAAGTATTTTTTTAAACAAATATATTTAAAATTTAATTGTTACTTGTTGTGTTTTAATGAAGGTTGTTGGAGATTTTTCAAAGATTTAAAATTTAGGTCTAGACTGTTTAGACTAAGCAGTCCACCAAACCCGTTGACCATGAGTTGTCTTGTACAATCCAAGATCCTCCTAAATTAGACTTTAGGTTGATTTCAAACTCAATTTGGTCTGATCCGTGCTCGTGGATACAACAACCCACCAAACTCCTCGTAAGTTATCTCTCAAGCTCTTAATTTTTGAATAGTCTTCCAGAGAGAGATTCGAGATGGCAGAGAATTCAATTCAATCGACATCTATACTTGCAAGTTTGCTAGGTCTGTTATTTTACCCAAAAAAAATAGTTTGCTAGGTCTGTTATTCATTTTGGAAAGAAGTTAGAGAACAGATGGTGCTTCATCATATAGTATTCCTAAGGAATTAATTCATGTGAGAATTTTCGTAGGACGAATATGGCTACTGACAGATTGACTAAAAAGGCTCATCAGTTTATAAAGGGTTTTCATAAATTTAATGTTACTCTATGATATTATGTGTTCTAACATGATGTGATAGTTTTTTATTTTTGTTTTGTCGTCAAAAAAGAAAAAAGAATTGTCGGAGGAATTTAGGATTTCAATATCTTAACAAATGGTGAAATTGCCCTTTGGGCGTCTCTTGTCTCTTTCCAAATAACCAAATATGTGAAACATGCTACTAAACTCGTAAATCTAAATCTTATATTGTTAATCGAAATATATATATTGTTATTGAACCTTTAAGCTTGTGCCTTCAAAATTACATGGGGGCATAAGTGTTATTTTTTAGATATGAAGTCGTGAAACATGCATGCTACTAAATTCATTAATTTAAATTTTCATGTTGTTACTCGATATATAAAATGTGAAATTGTGAAATATATTATTGATGTCATTAATATAAATTCTCATATTGTTAATTGAGATACAAATATTGTTATTGACCCATAAAATTTGTGCCCTCACTTAACTCAAAATATTTTAGTCTTTTAGTTTAATTTGGAAATCCCAAATCCCTACAATAGTTTTGACATAAAATTTCTAATATCCACATCATCAATTTGCCTTTTTCTAATTTCAATTATATTTTTTTAGGATTTTTCCTATGTTGAACCTGTCCAAAATATTTCAAAACTCATTTGTTCATACAAATTTAAAAAATCATTTCGAGTATTGGTCCAATTAATTATACTGGTGTAATTGTGAATCAGTTTACTTAATAGGAGTTAATATAATCTTTGATTCTTTAATTTTTTTTATTTAGATTTTAGTCCCTCAAGTTAATAAGAGATTTCTATTGAGTTATAGAGACTAAGGTTTTGAAAAGAATGAAATTTGAAAAATTAAAACCTCTTGTTTAAAATTTGAAGGACTAAAATTAAAATAAAGCTAAACATAAGGACCAAAGATGGTATTCACCTATAGAATAGATTGCATTGACATTCTAAAATTACAAATATGTCCTCTATATTTTCCCAAATCCCAATACTCGTTGAATATTTTGTTAAAAAACCATCAAACCTTAGATTTTCTTCAAGTAAAAAATATTTGGGAGAATGCTAGAAAAACACCTCCCAAAATTCTAAAACTCCAAAAGAGATGTTAACATTTTAAAAAAATACTAAGGTACTATGGACTAAATTGGGGTTTTGAAATTCGTTAACATGAATAGTAATGATTTTCGCAAAATGAGTAATAGTTTTTGCAAGAAAAGTAATAGATTTCGCTAGTTCCCTCAAAATTCGTTGATGTGAACAGTAGTATATTTTCACCATTTGGGTAATAGTTTTCGCAAAAACAGTAATGGTTTTTGCTACTTTGTGTTGATCACTTTCTCTCTCCCCTCTTTTGATGGCACTGTTTACCTGACACTGACATTGACACTGTTTATCTAACAAAAGAGAGAGAGGAATCTACCCGTGACGTAAACAGTGTTATATTTTCACTATTTGAGTAATGGTTTTTGCTACTTCATGTTAGTCATTGTTCATGTCAGCAAAATTTCAAAACCTCAATTTGATCCATAGTATTTTGGTGTCTTTTTTAAATGTAAACATCCCTTTTAGGGTTTTTAAATTTGAGGGGGTATTTCTGTGAAATTCTCCCAAAATATTTTGTTGATTTTTATAGGCCCACATCCTATACTTACCTCAACTTCGTTATATATACCCATTATTTCAGCTCTCTAATCACATATTGACTGATTGACATATGCCTTATTCTTTTTATATAGTTTTATAATTAAACAATAATATTTTAAAAATAAAACACATAATCATGATTTGAAAATTAAGAAGTCTGATGTTAATAAACTTGATTTAAATATTTTTCATTAATATATTATTGATGTTAATGGACTCTCAAGTTTAAATTAAGAAGTCTGGTACAGAAAATAGACTAATTAGAATAAATTTAGTTGATTAATTAGCTTCAACCAAAAAGGAAAATAAAATTAATTATTTTAACAGCCAAATAAAAAAAATTTAACAAAAAAAAAAGTTTATGTGAGCTAAGTTGCAGGAGCCCAACAGGGATGGATTATAAACCAACTCTTTACTAACCAGACTAAAACTGGACCAACCTTTGATAGCTCAAATAAAATTAATTAGCAAAAGTGGCAGAGACAAAATTCATACCAAAGAAATTATCAACCAAAAAAAAAAAAATCATACCAAAAGGAAACAGAGAGTCAGCTTGAATTCGATGCGTGGTTTTTTTCTAGGGCCGCATGTGACGTACGGTCCAGCCCATTCAGTTTACTTGGACTTTGACACCATTATTTCTATGGCCCATGGACAATTGTTTCCCTGTTTCAATGATTGTGAAATGGGAACTAACAATGATGATCTTTAAGAACTTCTATACAATTTTTTTGTATTTTTATCTTAAACTTTTCAATCAAAATTTGATCTTTAGTAATTAAATAATAAATTTTATTAATAATATTATTTAATTAAACCACGTACATGTGTTGGTCTTATGAAAAAATGGCACAAGCACAATAAAAGTATTATTTTAATATGTATCCAAAAAATTTGGCCAAAAAAAATATGCTTATATATATATATATATATATATATATATATATATATATAAGAGTAGGGAATGACACATAACTATCGTTTTAACTTGGGAAACTCCAGAATGTTGTATTTTTACCAAAAGGCCTCTCAAGTTTTTGTTAAAAAGGAAAGAATCTTCACCAGGGCTAGAACTCTGCCACCGCTGCTGTCGCCACCACCTAGAGATTTGTTGGCCAACACCACCCTGCTGTTGGAGCTCCAGCAATGGCAATCAGAACTCTAGTGACAACTTGAATAATGCAATTAACTATTTAAGTATATAGATTTATTAATACTGGAGCTCCTAAGTCATATCATGCATCATTAACAAGTTAAATAAATATAATAACAACTTGAGTATAATCATTAGTAACTTAATTACACAAGTAGTCAATCTTTCTAGGTAGGGGTGTTCATGTTTTTCCCGTCCCAATCCTAAGTAATCGGGATAGGATTTTCCCGTCCCGAAATCTTTCGGGATGAGATTTTCTCGTCCCGAAATCTTTTAGGACGGGAAAATTCGGGATCGGGAAAAAAAAGTTCGGGATCAGGATCGAGAATGGGATTTCCTCGTCCCAAAATTATTTTTTATTTTATTTTTATTTTTTTACATTATTTAATATACATTATTATTAAATAACCTATAAATTTATTACTCATTTCACTATCTTAGTTCACACTCACAGTTTGCACTCTCTGGTCTCTCATCATAGTCCCAAAAATATATATATTCTTTTATGATTTTCAAATTTTGTAACTTAAACTCACTTTAAATTTCTGTATTGGGAGTTATATGCACTTATACTAGACTAACTTTGTATTGGATTAATTATATATGTGTCTTAAATTGGAGCAAACATATTGATACTAGAATATTAGGCTCATTTCTTGTCAAAATCAAGCCAAAAATGCATTTAACAAAAAAAAAAGGAAATCCGGGATTTCCCGATCTCGTCCTGATCAAGATCGAGACTAAAAATCAGTTCTGAACCCTTTTCAGGATCGGGAATGGAATTTCCCGATCTCGTCCCGTCCCGAGATCACCCCTATTTCTAGGTTTGGCCAAACCGTGATAAACTTTTTAAGGGATAGGTTATTGTTTTTCTTTATGTGGTTAACATTCAATTATGAAATTCAATTCTTTTCTGCCAATAATATATTTTACTTCTTTTGGTACTTAATGTATAACATAATTGGGGAGTTGTTATGGGTACTAAATGGAGGACGTATTTGATATATTTTTATCAATCTCTTTTCAAACTACTCCTATTGATATACCTTGAACAATAATTAAGTTGAAAAGAGAAGGAGATAATTACAGTATTTTAGAAAAATATTCCATATCAACTAACTCAACTAATTTTCTTAATCTAGTCAAATAAGTTAATTGCATCTTATTTTAAAGGTTACACGAGTAACATCAATTCTTTTCACTCTTTACCATAGGAGAGTTGTATGATGAATATAGTGTGTCACCAATCTAAATTGTCTATATTAATTTTGGTTATCAAGATCTATTTTGATTTTTCTATTTTAAACAACTTTTTGTTTTAATATATGGAAAAATAAAAATAATAGTATAACTATCACTTCTCAAAAATGAATTTATTATTTAAAAAAATCATATATATTAATAATTTTAAATTTGGACAATTAACATCATATTTAAACGATTTAGATCTTATTACGGTGATGGGCAGCCAATGCTCATTACTATGATGAGCATGGAATGAGATCCCCATTTGACTTTGGTAGAAAGAAAACGCACTATAAATTGACCACTCTCTTATAAGAGGGAAAAAATAGAAAAAGACATATGCTTACGGTAAAAATCAACAATTTGGTGGTTAGCATAGTAAGCTGCCTCGGACTCGTAAGAAAGAAAACACAATTTCGAATCATAAACACAATTGTTAAGAGAGGCAGAAACCTTTCTAAATCTAAAATAGGTAAACCCTTAATTAAATCAAATAAAAAATGTGTCAAAAGTAAATCAACCACACACAGACATCTTCGAATCATGTGTGTTTATATATTTAACACATGCATCATAGGTACCAGGTACCATAACTTCTTTAATCCTTAAAAACTTATCATAAATTTCCCCTGAAGTACTTCTATATTTGTGCAAACATATGTTATAAGATTACGTGTTTATCTCTGTAACTTTAATTGACTTTGTAATAAAAGTACACTGTACAAGCATGCATGCAGCTCACTCATCTCTTATAATTTTTTTTTTTTGGCCAACACATCTTTAAATCATAATCTTAGAGGCCTTTAATTAAGAGCAATAACATTCTATTTTATTCTTATATGCATAATCATCAATCTTATTATATATTGATTACTTATAGACGTTTATCTTTTATTTATATATATATATATATATATATATATATTGGATAACAAAATGTATTGGATAATATCATTCAATAAAATCTAGTCCTAATATTACGTCACAAGATAGTTCATTATATTAATTTAATTCTTATATTAATAGTTCATATTCTCCTATTTGTACTAGAACCTTTTTTGCTTCTAATTCTATTTCTTTTCCCACACTTTCTATTCTTAATATTATATATATATATATATATATATTAATATGAATGATTTAGAGAAAGAAGTAAGAAGGTATCTCGTTTTGATAAAGGAAGATAATAATAATAATAAAAGGAAGATAATAATAATAATAATAATGCATAAGTATGATTATGATCCTGGTTAATCAATTAATGCTGCTAAAAAAAGAAGCATTCAAATGATTAAAGATACAGGCATTTACAATGATTATGAAACTGAACACTTGCACACACCATCGATTGATCTTAACTAATCAATAAACCTAATATTAATTAACAACAACAACAACAAATAAATTCAAAGAGCCTTAGATCAGATCTCCATGAAGAAGGAGTTCTGGAGTAATTAATTAATAACTACTAACATGGGGCTACAGCTAGAAAACCTAGTTAAAATACTTGTGAAAGCACACATACATATATATTAATTATTATAATATATTTTTATTCAGGAATGGTGTATAGCATCATGAGCAATCAGCCTTTGATATTTTAGCAGATTGACTGCTCATGATGTTATACCATATCCATGAATACTTTTTATGTTTAATTAATAATAGTAATCTCTATATGGATCATCGATCTCTCTCGTTGTGTGCTTCAATTTAACCCCATTAATTAATCATAATTAATTAGGATTAATTTATCGAAATCCTCCTCCGAGAGCAGGAGCCCAGTAATCAGCTCCGTTATCACTCCCAACTTGAAGTGTGCATGAAACTGGAACCAAACATAACCCTCTACTCTTCAGATCCTTCTTTTGTTCTTCCTCTAATTCCTACAATGAATTAATTAACAACAATGTTATATTAATTTAATATTCAAACCTATCAATATATTAGTATCCAAATTAATTCAAAATGTTAGTCAAGTAGCATGATCGAAATTCTGTGAATCAGATAACTAACAGATTAATGTGTATTTCATCTCTCAAACAGTTTTCATTCATCAGCTATATATATAAGTAAAGAAGACGATTTTTTTAAAAAAAAAAACTAAGACTGTGATGCATAATCCTTTAATATTAATGATAAATAATTACAATGAAGCACATATATTAATTAACTTCTATATATTGATTCAGTCTCGGAATAATTTTTTTAAATCTGATAAAGCTGGTGAGAGTCCCCTTTAATTTAGTTATCAACTTTAATTTCTCTCCATTTATATATTCAAATAATAAAAAGGAAGTTGGTCCTTTGAGCTTTAATTTATTTTAAAAACCCTAACCTCCTCTAAGGAGCAATGGATCCAATGGAAAAGCATACCTGACCAGGTTCTTCACGGAATATACAATTCTTCTCTCCTTGAACCTAACAATTTAATTAAAAAAATTATCTCCATAAATCATGACTTCATTAGTACCAAATAATTAACCCATAAATGCAATGAAGTAACAGTTGCAGGAAGGAGCAGAGTAAAAGACAGAGAGATTGATATTATTCTTGCTTTGAAAAGTGAGATATGCTTATGAAAAGAATAATTTTTTTTAAAAGAAGTTATAAATAAACACTTTTGAAAAGCCTATATACCTATAATAATTTAAAACGTACATTCACAAGTCTTATAAAAATTAAGGCTCATTTCAGATTTTTACGAAAAAGCATAATATCCCATATAATCTAATCTAGCACTATCATATATAAGATGAAATGAGAAGGCATGAGTTCGATCTTGCTCATAATCTCATTTCGTTAGTGGCCACGTCCCTCTCATTTAAGCGAAAAATCAAAACACACAAGAGAAAAGGGGATGGGAGTATTTCTTACAGAGTGTTGGTGCCTCATGTTTGATGATGATGATGATGATCCAGTGGTGCCCAAGTAGGGTAAGCTAAGGGCCTACAAGGAAAGAATATTTGAGAAGTTCAATAAATAATTAAAAGAAGGGACATGAAAATTTCAAAGAACAATGTGAAATGGATGAACTTTAACAGCGTGTTATTTTATCACTGAGTCATATGCTTGCTTGTAAGAAAGAAACTAAGAAAGAAAGAGAAGAAAAGAGAAACAGAAAGACACATCACCTCAATTTGACTCTGAAGGAATCTGATATATCCTATAGCTTCTAACAAGACAGACGCTGTATCAGTCTGCAAAAGTGAAAGAAACCCCACACCCACTATTACTCAATTATCAACACTAACTATTCCTTCTTTCAAAAACATTAAAAAAAAAAAAACACACACACACACACAACCACATCAACATATATATATAGCCACTATCTGGAATTCTCTTTTACTGTGTGCCATGAGTCCCAGAATCCAGAAGTTTCATTTAAGAAAATAGGGTTTTCTTAAAGTTAGGTTGCCCTCCCACATAATGAGATGTTCCCTCCTATTTTAAATGTAGAAAGTAGTAGTAACTTGTTTTTCTTCTAAAGGTAAGACTTTAATTCAATTTTTCTTCTAAATTTATATTTTTATCGAAATTTTTTCTATTGATTAATAATATTGAGGGAATCTCCTTTAAGTGAATAGTTTCCAATACAAATAATAAAAAATGTGGTATTTAAACAAAATTAACACAAATTTTTGAGAAACAAAAATAAACTTAACCAATTTTTTAATATTTATAAATTAGTTATCTAACTCATATATTTAGAATGGGAGGAAATAGTTTTCCTTTTAAAGAGAACTGCGCTAGAGGGCATGCCTATAAGCAGGCTTTTTCAAACAGCCCTACCTGGCCTGGCCGTGGCCCACATGTTAGCCCTTGTTACTAGCTCTAACTGTATGTATCTTGTATAGATTACTTATACAAACAAGGTTGGAGAGGGGATCAAATATTTAATTGACATATAAAAATTAAAAAGTTTAATAAATACCTTTCCAAAGGGGGAAACTAACTGATGAAGGGCAGTAATTCTGTCACCTAATTTCTCTTTTCTAACCTGAAAATGAGAAGAAGAAGAAGATAGAAACAAAGTAGTCAGAGACTGGCATGCACATGTGCTACAAAGTTAGTTAAGTGTAGTTGTGCTTGTGTGTGTGTGTGAATTGGGTGAGTTTGATTATTCTTGCGAGCAGATAGAAATGAGGAAGAAAGAGATAAATTAGAATCGTCATGATTGGGAATTGGACAAGAAAGAAAGACAATAGTTGAGGAGGCACATGACGATGTTTTTTCGTGTGTGCTTATGTGATTTGTCTACATATATGTATGTCTCTCATAAAAAGAGTTTGGCACCTTAAGGTATAATTCATTGTAAGTTTCTTCCTACACTTACATTATTGTTATTGTACATGTGTATAATCTCTCTCTCTCTCTCTCTCTCTCTCTCTCACCTTGAAGCTGCTTGATTGTGTAGACGTGGATGGTTGAACCCTAGCTTTCTTCACTGCCCCACCACCTCCATTGCTGTTACACTTGAACAAAAGAAAAGGGTTCTCCAGTCAAATTTTAAATTAATTTCCCCAAACAAAATATAAATTTATAAAATTTGAAATGTATGTGAATTTAATAAGCCAAAAGAAAACAGCGTATATATACATTGATGGACTAAAAGAATTTCCCATGATTCATTTGTTTGGATACATATATATAAATATATATATAGCGTGATCAACATCTTAGAATTGTGGATTCAAAAATTTCTATTTATATCTCTCCCTGGAAATTAATTGTGTTTGTAACAAAAGAAAGGAAGAATCAAACCCGTTAAAAAGCTTTTACCGTTAGAACAGAGAAAATATCTCACTTTTTCTTGACCCCATTGGTGAACAAAAGAAATATCATGGAAGGTTTTTTTTTTCTTTGAAAAAGAAAAATGGACGAAAAATCTGATAAGTTTGTTACCTCAATAGATCGATCTGGAGGAGGATGCCTAGAATCTGTCTTACTGCTAGAGAAATCCAACATGTTGCTACTGAAACTTGTCGCACAGGAATTTGGTGAAGAAGAAGTTGCAATAGCCGGAGGCACTATCTGATGTTGATGATGAGACCAATTAGCACCACCACCACAGGCGGAAGCCGCCGCCTGAAACTCTTCGTTACCTTTATTTCCACCCCCGCCGCCACCAGCAGTAACACCGCCATGCCCTCCTCCATACACATAACTCTTCACCGATGACCTCTCTTGCTTCACATCCACAAGACCAACATTTTGAGCTTGTGCCTGACTCATCAACACTTGCTCCTCCCAGTTCCCCATTTTCTTATCTTCTTCACCCCTACATATAGATATATATGGATATATTAGCCAGATTGTTTTCAAAGTCAGATCCATTAACCTTACAGATAACTCATCAGAACTACTTAAATAGACTTGTGTTTAAGTTATATAGTAGTGTGCTCTTTTTGTGTGTGAATATGAAAGATATAGATATGTGTGTGTGTGTGTCTATATATATATAGAGAGAGAGAGAGACAGAGATTACATGAGAAGTTGGCTCAAAGTGACAGGAAGCTGATCTTGATTTGTATGCCAAGAAGAAGGAGGAAAAGGAAGAGAATTAGAGGAAGGAGGATATGGAGAGAGAAAGTTATTAGGAGTGGAAGATGAAGAGAAGAAGAAAGGAGAAGAAGAAGAATTATTTGGTGGTGAAGGTTGGTGATGATGATTATGAGAAATATTTGGAGGCCTCATGGCATGATTTATGTTCCACCAATTAGGGTTTCCTGCGGCCATCATTTGTTGCACCGGCGAGCTCTCCACGACGCCGCTTCTGTTCATCCCTTCCTTCTTCTTCTTCTTCTTCTTCTTCTTCCTCCTCCTCCTCCTTCAAAGAACTAAGAATTGATCAAACAAAGAAATTTTCCCTTTCTCTTTCGCTTTCCCTTTCTTTCTTTTTTTACTCTCTTGTAGAAACTTCTTCGTGAGGTCTTATAGGTGTTGATTAAGTAAATATAGCTAATATAAGGGTATATGAGGAAACAGAAACACACTACTACTAGTTATTTGCTTGAGATCCTGGTCCTGTTTTTGAGAAAGAATTTTAATTTGAATAATCATAGAGTTCTGAGAACCTTTTGTTTTTATTGTCTCTCTCTTTCATTTATTTATTTATTTTCTAAAAACGTTTTTCTTTATTGTCTTACTTTTCTTCTCTTTCATGGCTTTCTTTCTTTTTCCCCCCCCCCCCCCTCCTACCTATACTTTTCCATTCTCCCTAGCTCGCGCCTTACTTTTTTGATTAGCTTTATCTTAAAGTGGGACAGAAAAGGTGGTAGCAATTCCCATAATTAAGAAAACTCAGAAATATTCACCCTTCCAATGTCACTCTCGAGTGCACCAATTTTCTATCTTCTTTGCACACGTGGCATCATTCCAGCCTTCTCATGTTACAATAATTCTCATTTTAGCTACACATTTGTGTAAGATGATTGAGACCATGTTTGGTTTGTAATTTACATGCAAGACTTAGTAAACCTTTAAATGAAGGGACTGGCTTGGACATATGTTAACTAGCTAGGGTGTAAATCTTCCCCTAAACCCAAGTTGATTAATTAATTAAGCATCAATACGGTTGCAAACTCTAATTCTGATGCTCATTGAGTTTGTATACAAGAAGAAGCCAAAAATTAGTTTAAGCCTTGTTAATAGAAAATAAAACTTCTTCGGTCCTTAATGTAGGATCTAAATGAGAGTTGATATTGATCATAAATATAAAATCTAACTATTTTTATATTTATCAATCTTCTCTCGAATTACCTGTATTGATACTCCCTCAAATAGAAGAATGAGGAAGGGAATTAAAGAAAATAATTAAATTATTTTAGGAAAAACATGCTATTTTTTTATAATTAACTAAATTTTTTAATATAATAAAATTGGTTAAATATATAGGTCTTACATTAAAGAAAGAAGGATAATATGAGAAGAAACCTTTAGTTTTTTTTTTTTGGCCCACATAAGAACTAATTATTCTTTAATCTTTAATTGGAGTTGTAGTGTGCGTTAAAAGAAGTCTTGCATTGATCAAGTTAAAGAAAGCCTTAAAGTATATTTTCTAAAAAGTGAAATTGGGCTAATAAAAAGGGCTAACGCAATTGAAAAATTACCTTTAGTTTTTTTTTTAATATTCTCTACTTTTCTGTTCACAATTACTCTGCATGAAACATTGTTGAGTCCTAATTCAATTTGAATTTGAATTAGTTAGTTGTAAAGGAAAACAAAGGCCTATAATTTGGGAGAATTTGAATTACTTAAGTTAATAAATGCACTTACTCGTACTTTCTTATCTAGGCTACCTTGACTACTTAATTAACTTTAATTCTTTATTACTCATTAATTGCATTAAGAAGTAGTCAGTGTTCTTTGAGTCTCGCTGTGTCTATTATATATTTTGGGATGAAAAAGTTGGAAGTGAGCTAGATAATTTTGACTTGTTAGTCATTTACATATCTAATACGCTAGAGTGTACGTTTTGTTTCAAATGTAATTCCATTTTGAGAAAACGACGTCATAATAAAACTTATCAGCATCGTTATAAATGTTGCGTATGATCATAACTAAGCTTAATTATAAGAGGATATTATAAAATTTACTATTTTGGAGAAAAACACACTCAAAATTCAAATCAATCTTAAACGTAAACGTTTTGATTATTAGAATATGCTATTAAAGGATATGTGTATATATTTATAGTATATATGATGATGGCTATATCATGCATATTATAAAATAAGAACAAATTAATCAACGTAATTGAGAAGGAGATGAACGTATGTATTTGAAATGTTAATATCTTTTTCCCTTCAATTTGACAAATCAATATATAATTTGGCCCCAAGCAAATAAAGGCAATGAGCCCCATTTAATTTAATGACTCATACTTAATTAGTGTAGGGATTTAATTTAATTTAATGGATGAGTTAGATCAAAGTAAAGTATATGTCCGTTAACATACGTATGGAAGAAACCTACCAGTATAATTAAGCTTTTATATGTATAAAACAATAATGAAACATTAATATCATAGGATCTTTACACCAATTGTTGTAGGGACACTGTAGAAAAATGTGTCGGGCATTATATTTTTGTAAGATGTGAGACACCAATGTGGTTAGGTCTAACGGAAGAGGTGAACTAAAATCCGAATCTTTGCTAGAAGAAATGTCCATATTTAATATCTAACAGTGATTCAAATAAGCTTATTGCATAGGAGGATATATGTGGTTAGTAAACAAATTATGTGAGTGGTTGACTCTCTTCAATGATACTGTTAATGTTACCAATTGGTGAAGACAATTACTTAAATTATTTCATTTGTTCAAAAATTTATTTATTAGGACACCTATTATGTTAACCCATGTAAAAAGGTAAAATCAAATTTGTTTTTGTAAAAAATAAATTATTTTTTGCACTGGTTAATTGGTTAACAATTATGTAAAGAGTTTCTTTTCTACACTGATTATCAGATTAATCAAAGTATATGCATGTATAAATGACATACAACATATAGTTAAGTTAATGATCATTTAAAAAATATTCTTATAAGACATATTTGAGAAGTTGATATTAGTCATAAATATAACACATAGTTTCTATATCTGTCAATCTTTTTCTAATTTACCCTATCAATACCCTTTCAACAATAATCAATGAAGAGAGGAAATAAGGGAATTATGGAATGTGACTATAGTATTTTAGAGGGTTAAAGTTCTTAAATAACCTTCAACATTTTTTAAAGGAACAAAAATAACTTTCAACAATTTTTGGTATCAAAAGTAACTTTTAACTTTATTTTGAAAATGGAGCAAAAATAACCATAGTCGTTAGCACCGTTAGCCACCATTAAAAGTTGACATTTTTTAATGCAAAATAGTCATTAACTTATATCAAAAATGCAAAAAGTAGCCATACATTTTTTTCGCAAAGAGGAATTGCAAAGTTTCATGTCAAAATGCAAATAGGTCTAAGAGCCTAAAAAAATTTTCATAAAATCTTAGAAAATAGTAGAAGGCATCCAAAACAGCATGACTTGATCAGAATGATGTTTTGAAGTCTGAGAAAGTTATTATGAATTTTTAAATATTTTCATAATTTTTGGCTGGACCAGGTTTAGGTAGATGCTGCTCAACTGTTGGATCTAAGTAGTCAAGTGGGCACATCTAAGAAGAGATGATGCCAACTGCACTGACTTGGGTAGTGGGGACAGGCTAGCAGCAGGGGCCTATACTCAATGGGCTGTACAGGGTGGAAGATCGTAAATACATATAGTAGGATTATGATAATCCATGTCACCCCTAGCCATCTCATAATTAAGAACTAGTAATCTTATAATTAAAATCCTCTTGGACTCCAACTTGCATAAACAATACAAAACTTGTGAATTAATATTCCAAAAGTTAACTTTCATTTACTTGTGTATGTAAAAAAAAATGTATGGCTACTTTTTGTACTTTTGGTATAAGTTAATAATTATTTTTTCACCCAAAAATGTTAGAGTTAACGGTGTTAACGGCCATAATTATTTTTACTCCCTTTTCAAAAGTTAAATGTTACTTTTTATACCAAAAATTGTTAAAGGTTATTTTTGCTCCTTTGGGAAATATTAAAAGTTATTTAAGAACCTTAACCCTATTTTAGAAAATAATACATGTTATATGAACTAATTTAACTAACTTTTTTAATATAATCAATTTAAGTAAATATGTCTTATATTAAGGCTCGGATGGAGTGGTTGTTTTACTTATTTAACAAGGAAAACTTTTCAACGAGAAAAACTATAGATTTATGATAATACTTATTTAGGTTAATATAATCCTTGATTCCATAAATTTGCTGTAATTTTTATTTCAATTCCTCAAATTTCAAACCAGACAATTTGGTCTATCAAGTTTTATTTCATTTAAAATATCAGCCCCTGTAACTGAACGAAAATATGGATCGTATTATTTCCAAGAAACTAAAACCAAAATGAGGAGTGAGGACAAACTTAAGAGATTAAATATTATATTAACTCCCTCTAATTTCATAGATAATAAAAACAAAAGAAAAAAGCTTGGAGAATCTTAGACGCAAGAGCAAGTGACAAGTTGTGTATTCAACAAATCAAATTCTATACAAACCAACCATAGTATAATTATTAGGTAGGTTCATATAATTAATAGAATTAAATTTTTAGAATAACGTTAACCTGAAGCAATCACATATATGTGTGTACATATATATAGAGTTTGGTAGATCGAGAACCAATTGTCTTACCTTATTTTTCTTATTTTCTACCTTGTGATTGATTTTTATGTGTTACACGAGGATAAAGTCATAGACAAGTCAAAAGAACTACTTCGTGAAGGATTCTATCATTGACCCATCAACACATTTCTTCATAATGCTGTCAACGACCACACTATTCTTATGATTTGATATGTTCCTCAACTATATAGCCACACCTAGCTAGCTACCATTATTTACACCCTAGCTAACTTCTGATTTTCATCCAAGTTGCATTATAAGACTAGAATATATATATATATATATATATATAAAGATAATTTATTAAGAGTGAGGGACATATTATTATAGAGGGTTTTTTTTTAAATATGAAAAAAATTCTAAGCTTCCTATATTTAAAGACGTACGGAGTATAAAATAGGACAAAAATTAAACTTGATAATGAGAATGGATTTTGTATAATTCGATAAAAAAAAAAGAATGGGTTTTAAATGATACTTTTTCTTAATGGGAAAGGATTTTATTTAATATCATACTATACATATACACACCCACGTCCTTGTTATATAAGTTCAGTTTACCTAATTATCACATGATAAATAAAACTAGTTAATTCATTAAATATATTCTAAACTGATGCATTTTTTTCAATTTTTTTAAATTTATGAACGGTATTTTCAATCCTCTATCATCTTTCCCTCCTCTCAACATGACTTTACTCTTCTTTTTTATTACATTTAATGGGGGTTTTCAATATTGTTATTAATTACTCTTCAGGTAGACTTACAGTAAGTACCAATTATTTTCAAACTACTAGACTCGTAAAAAACACCAGAACGGTGGAGAGGGAGAGGGAGGGGGAGAGAGAGAATGAAGGATACAGAGAATGGCCAAGCAGATACACACTTACCAAGAGGTCAAAATATACGGGGCATGGATTCACGACATTCCTATTGTTTGTTCTCCCAGAAAATAATTACCAATTTCCGAGAATTATCTTCATCAATATCAAGTAAAATTTGTATCATTCTTAAAAAAAAATTATAAGTAATGAATAATTAACTACAAAATAAAAAAAATCCATATATTTGTGTGTGTGTGTGTGTTTTTTTTATTATTATTATTATGATGAACTAAACCCAATGAAGGATAGAATTATTCCTTTGGCTAGCTAGCAATCCAATACGAGTATTTATTCGACAGACAGACATTCCTTGAAACTCATTTTGATGTCACAAACAAACAAATCAACCCTTAAATCTCGAGCTTTGGACCAACAACAATGAATATTATATAATATCACTCCCATCCTTATTATAAATTATATGCATGAGAAAAATATTTGTTTTTAAATATAAGTCATTTATAAGATTCTTAATAATTATTTTTAAAATTTTCCCTTATTTTATTTTCATTAGAAAGAATAATGTGTAGAGATGAAAAAAAAACCTTTAAATAAGGGTATATTGATAAGAAAATTTTCAATTTAATTCATTTCTTAAAATTTGAGAATAAATTACAAGTAACTTATAATAAGAATCTACACACTCCATCAAGTACTCTCTTAATTTTTATAAATTACAAATAACTGAAATATAGAGATTACACATATAGTTAAAAGTAATAAATGTGTAGTACATTTTTACGCAGACACATATTTGTAAGAGAATGAGTGAGGGAATAATATTAATAATAGTTTAAACTTGAATGTCTTATGGAGGACAATATATACTCATATTGAAGGCAAAAAAAAAAAAGTACATATTATAAGACATTTCTAATCACCTCATTAAAATTAAGGAAAGCTGATTTTTCCATAACAAAAGGTTAGTCATATACTTATTTGAAAATGAAAAGAAATTCAAATTTAGCCCCAATTTAAAACACTACTCCTATATTACATATTGAGGGGGAGGAAATTATGGAGAATTTCAATTAAAGATCAATGACCTAAATTAATTTCAGTCAAAGCCTAAAATATTCTAAAATTTTACTGCAGGACAAATAATCAAAATGAAAATAAGTTTTTCAAATAAAAAGACAATAATGTCATTTATCTCATGAACAAGTGAAATCCTCACATAAACAAGTACACAATTTCAACAACTGAAAATTAGTATGTAATTCATAGGAGGATTACATTTATTCATAGGAGGATTTCACTTGTTCATGAGATAAATGACATTGTTGTCTTTTTACCTGAAAAACTTATTTTCATTTTGGTCCTCTAGCGTTGACTAAAATTTCAAAAGGTTTTGGGCTTTAATTGAAATTAATTTAGATCCTTGGTACTCTATTGAAATTCCCCAAAAAAAATTACATCAATTATAAATATCAACCATCTTAAAAATACTACTACCTTGAGTTTTTAATATACGATTTAGTTAACTTTTTAGAAAGATTAAGGAAACTAGATAAATTACTTTCATGTATTTATTATTATTTTTATACTAAACTAAGTTGTATGACTTACAAACTAATATATAATATAATAATATATAACATATATATTATGATTAAGTTACTCTTGTAACTTTTTGGAAAAATTGCGTTTTGGTCCTAACCAACAGAATTTATGACAAAATGGTCCCGCGAAATCGCGTATTTGCAAAAAAGTCCCGCACGAAATCGCGTAATTACAAAAAGTCCCACATAGTTGTCAATACGCTTGCTAGAGTTGTTAATAACAACAAAATGTTGTTGTCATTAACAACTCTAGCAGGCATATTGACAACTTTGAGACTTTTTTGCAATTACGCGATTTCACAGAACCGTTTTATCATAAATTCTGTTAGTTGGGACAAAAACACAATTTTTCTTAAGTTTTTAATTTTTTTTAAAAAAAAAGTTAACTGAATCCTATTTTAAGGACTGAAGCTAGTATGTAATAAGGATGAATGATATGAGATATATATATATATATATATATTGTGGTAACCGTACTGGCTAATGTTTGTCGGGGGCGGCATGTCTTGTAACAGCACACCCCATCTTGCCTGAATGCTGAGTCTCCCACTCTGAAATTATTTTATTATATTTTATATTTTAATTTATTTGGCTGTCGATTGTGCTTGTCTTCCCCACAAACAAACACTCTCTAATGCCATTTCCTTCTTGTCCTCACCTTCTCATTTTATTCCCCACTTCCCAAACCTCTCTTGTTCGTTACTTATCTGCAGGATCAACAGCAATCCATATATATATATATATATATATATTAAAATATAAACCATTTTCATTTTAATAACAATCAGTAATAACAATAATCAAGTTAATATCACATATATTTTTTAAAACATTTTAACAATCTTTTTTAATTCCCTCATTTCCTCTTCTTCTTAATTATTATTGATGGACCATCAATAGAGTAAATTAAAAAAAATATTGACAAATATAATATTATCTTTAAGACATAAATTAGCTCCTAAAATAGGTTCTATAATAAAAATGAAGGAAGTATTTTAGAATAATCAATGCGAATTTATTATAAATAACTATAATTAATTAATTTTTAATATCCTCAAATTAGTTATCTAATTTTTATATTAAAAACGAGAGCTAGTGTAAGTTTTTAGCATGGCCAAGAAAATTTACAACAACAGCAGTAAATAAAAATATTATACTTCCTTCATCCCTATATATACTTTATCTGGTTGAAATTTTAATTTATAACTACTATTTGTGGTTGTGAAATTGAGATGAGATTAAAATTTAAAATGATGTGTATCATTAAAAAAATTAAAATGATGTGACATTAAGTGGAGGACAAAATTAAAAACAAAAGTAATTCTTACACAGTGTGCAGAAATTTTGAATTTTTTCCCCTTGATGTATGTTTTTGTTCTTATGAGGACAACATATATATATATATATATATATATATATATAACTCAGAGAGTATATGGCGTGATAGTGCATTTCCATTTAAATCAAACATATTCCTTCAATCTCATTTATAAATAATTTCCAACATATATCATATAGATTAAGAAAATTCTAATCTTCATTAATTGTATCTTAAATTCAACAACATTTATAATTTTATCCTTATTTACTACTACCTCCGTTCCTATTTATAAGATTTCATTGACTTTTGTAGAAAATTCTAAGAAAATTAATTACATTACTTTAAAATATTAAAATTTATTGTTTTTTTAAATTATATTGTTTGACTTATAAACTAATATATAATGTAATAAAATATGATATATGATATGATTAAGTAATATAATTAGCTTTCT
>JBAGKO010000008.1:9650821-9695120 GCA_037177275.1 Acacia concinna
AAAGTTAAAGCCCTACAACATTGTAAACACTTCCTTTGGTTATGTTCGAGAGGTCGTTTATTAACGACTCTAGTAAGAGCTAGTAGAGGTTTAAGTGGTAGCCCTATTTGTGCTTTTTGTGATGTTGGGACGGAAGATATCATGCATGCAATTAGAGATTGTAAGCTGGCTAGAGATAGGTGGGAATTACTTTTGTCACCTCCTTTGAGAAATAAATTTTTCTCTATTAGTCAACTGTTTATGTGGGTGGATTGGAATTATCTAAAAAAAGTGAGGTTATGGGTGTTAAGTGGTCAGTTTGGTTTGCTGTATTAGCATGTCAGACATGGCTTAACCGTAATATTGGTGTTTTTGAGGGACATCGGTTAAGTCATCTCCAGGCGCTTGCTAAGGTTCATGAAATAGTTTTATGCTCTCAAACTTTTGCAATATTTCCAACTATCAGGTCGAATTCATATATTTGTTGGTGTCCACAGTTTGTAGATATAGTGAAATATAACGTTGATGGATCAGCTTATGACGGACGGACAGCTTGTAGTGGTGTAGCTCGGGATCATGCAGGAGTTATGTTAGAGGGCTTCATATTTAGAAATGGTTGGGGGACAGTTTTACATACAGAACTGTGAGCTGTAGTTTGGGGGTTTAAAGGGGCTTGGGAGAGGAATTGGCGAAAGGTGGTGGTCGAAACTGACTATTGGGAGGTGGTGGATCTATTTACAATAGGATGGGGGGAATATCACCAAGAAGGAGGACTATTAACTGAGATTAAGAATTTTCTAGCAAAGGATTGACAGGCTTCTTTGGTTTGGTGTTGTCGAGAGACGAACATAGCTGCTGACAGATTGGCTAAAGAGGCTCATCAGCTTATAGAGGGTTTTCATGGATTTAGTGTTGCTCCAGATTTTTCGACTGATATTTTGTGTTTTGACGTGGTGTGGTAATTATTTTTTATTTTTGCCTTGTCATAAAAAAAGAATAATCATTAATATTTCTGTTTATCTAATTATTCTAGTTCAAGAGGTATTTATAAGTATTCCATTTTTCACTTGACATTATGAGACTTCTAGTACTTGTATGTACGAGTAGTTGTTAATTTTAATGGACTGAGAAAGTTATGCTTGTACTATATTGCCCCTTACTTTTTTAAAAAAAAAGCCATATCTGCCGATGGCCGTACAGTATGTGGGCAACGACCAATGTGTTCTTATGAATATCTAGAAGTGTTGTTGTTAATAGCTAATTTGGTTGTTATTTGCTTACACTATAGTGGTTTATTAAAGTTCTTAAAACGAGCGTGAATCACAACAAATAATTGATCAATTTTTTTAATGAGAAAAAAATTAACAAGCAAAATCTGACAGAATGTAATATTAGAGATAATGGGTAGTTAGCATATAGTTAGCCTTAACCATAGTTTGTTAGCTTTAACTATAGTTTGTTGACTAACCATAGTTACTTTTTATTTAATCTGAATGTATATAATGCAAGTGTACAGAGAAGAAATGTAATGCAATATTCTTTTTCTCAGTTTTCAACTTTCCTCTTTCATCTTTCCTGAAACCCTTCTTCTTTAATGGCTTTCATTATTTTCTTCTGGATTTGACCGATTCAATTGTTCTCATGGTATCAGAGCAACCGCTGTTGTGATTACATCTATGGCTATGTCCAGCGACGCCATGGCAAATGTGTCTCAGAATTTTTCCAGTCCGTATTACTTGCATCCCAACGAGAATCCAGCTCTTGTTCTTGTTTCACCGATGCTCAACGGTTCAAACTACCACATTTGGTCTAGCCCGATGAAAATGGCGCTGCAATCCAAGAACAAGCTTTAATTCGTGGACGGTACAATTCTTGGTCCTCTGAGTTCTAATCCTCTGCATTCAGCTTGGCTAAGGTGCAACACCATAGTCTGCACCTAGCTCACGAGGTCCATCTCGCCTACAATCGCTTAGAGTATCTTGTGGCTAGACAAAGCGTATGATATCTGGTCAGATTTACGGGATCGATTCACACAAAGTGACATTTTCCGAGTTGCAGAACTTCAATATGGGATATATGCGTTTCGATAGGGAGACCTTACTGTAAGTGAATACGACACTAAACTCAAGATTTTATTGGGATGAGTATATGATTCTTTGACCAATTTCTAGATGTGGCTGTGATTTTACTTATTCTTGCATTTGTTATCGTGACAAAGATTATGCACTTCGATTTATTAAAGGTCTTAATGATCGATTTGCCAATGTTAAGTCACAAATTATGTTACTTGATCCTTTGCCTTCTGTGAACAAGATTTTTTCTCTGATTTTGCAACAAGAACGAGAGTTACAACCTAATGTTGAATCGGCTATTTTGTTTTCGAAAGGACCACCTCGATCATCTGGTTTCTCTTTTGGTAATTCAAATGCTGGACACTCTTTTGGTTTTGGTAGTTCTCGGGGACATACACTTGGTTTTAATCAAGGCTCGAATTATAAGCCCTCAACTGGTTTTGGTTCTAACAACAATAAATTTTGTACTCATTGCCTTCGACCTAGGCACAATGTGGAGACTTGTTATCGTTTGCATGGGTTTGCACCAGGCTTTAAATTTAGAAATTCTGCATCAGCATCAACTAATGCTTTTCAGTCTCAGGATCCTACTTCTTCTTCTGTGACAGAACTTAGTCCCAGTACTCATGGCATCTTACCTACTCCTTCAGCTCAATTCACACCTGAACAATATTAGAAGCTTCTTGCTCTTGTTCAATCTCCTTCTGATAAACCTCCCATGACTAACATTGTTCCTACTGCTTCTGTTCATTCTCTTTCTTCATCTCATCAGAACACAGGTATATCTTCTTTTCTTGCTTCCTTTTCACCTAAGACATCATGGATCATAGACACAGGAGCAACTGATCATGTATGTCATTCTCTTACTTGCTTTTCTACTTACAAGTCAATTCCTCCCATTTCCATCAAACTTTCTAATAAGAGTTACATAACCTCTGCTATTTCTGGCACTATTTGTCTTTCTAACTCGTTAATACTTCATAATGTTTACTACATTCCTACCTTTGCCTTTAACATTATGTCCGTTAGTAAACTTACTAACTCTATATCTTGCTGTTTCATTTTCTTACCTCATATATGTTTTATCCAGGAGCTTTCTCCCTGGAAGACGATTGGTATAGCTGAAGTATTTGAACGATTATATTTTCTTCATCCTGTCAAGTCTCATCATATTGTGGCAGTATCTACTACACCACATGTTTTTGTGAATTCTAATACTACCTTTGATTTGTGGCATCATTGACTAGGTCGCACTTCATATTCTACTTTGGAACTCCTGAGTCAACAATTTCCTTGTATTGCTTTTCATTCCAAGCCTAATCATTGTGATGTATGCCATATGGCAAAACAAAAGCATCTGTCATTTCCTATTAGTACTTCATCAAGTAATAAAAATTTCTCCCTTATTCATACTGATATTTGGGGCCCCTTTTCTGTTACTTCTTTATGTGGTTTTCGTTATTTTCTAACCATTGTTGATGACTTTAGCCGCTTTACATGGGTTTATCCAATGAAAAACAAATCTAAGGTTTGAATTCATCTTCAAGCATTTGTTTTATATGTTGAAACACAACACAATACTAAATTTTAAAATCTAAGGGCATTATTCATCAAACATCTTGAATTTAAGATTCGAATTCATCTTGAATTTTTTGTGGATTCTTTTTACAAAACTAAGCACATTATTCATCAAACATCTTGTATTGAAACTCCTCAACAAAAATGGTGTGGTTGAGCACAAACACCAGCATATCTTAAATGTTGCTCGAGCTCTTTTATTTCAAGCTCATCTTCCTAAAATTTTCTAGTGTTTTGCTGTTACTCATGCTGTATTTCTTATTAATCCCTTACCTTCCCTAATGCTAGCTCAATCTACTCCTTATAATCTTCTTTTCCATCAATCTCCCTCTTATTCTGATTTACGTGTTTTTGGTTCATTATGCTATGCTTCCACTATAATTGCAAATCGCTCTAAGTTTGATTCCAGAGCTTCCAAGTGTGTTTTGCTTTGTTTTTCTGCCACCACCAAGGGCTATATTCTCATGGATCTTCATACTCATAAAATTTTTCTTTCTAGGGATGTTATTTTCTATGATTATGTTTTTCCATATTCCAATTCTTCATCTTTCCCACCTGACAATTCTTTGCCATTACCAGCAAAAACAATACCCCTTGATTTTTCCCCTATTTCTGTTTCAGCCTTGGTTTCCCCTTTTACAGGGCCTTCTTCACTTCCTCCTCGTACTTCTTCAAGGATTCACAAACCACCTACTTACTTGCAGGATTATTATTGTTCTTCCTTCACCACTTTAGCTATATCATTCTCTTCAGGTGATAAGTATCCTTTCTCCTTTGATCTTTCTTTTCCTTCCCTTTCATCTTCATATGCTCGCTTCTGATTATCTCTTACCTTTGATGATATACCTACCACATATAAACAAGCCTACAAATATAAACCTTGGCAAGATGCCATGGATGCTGAGATTAAAGTTCTTGAACAGAATCATACCTGGATTTTGACTCCTTTACCCCATGGAAAGCACCCTATTGGCTGTAAATGGGTCTTTAATAAGAAGTATAAATCTAATGGTACCTTGGATAGATATAAGGATCGCTTGGTTACTAAGGGTTTCACTTAAACTGAGGGGGTTGATTATTTTTATACATTTTTCCCTATAGCAAAAATGATCACTGTTCGTTTATTTTTGGCTTTGGCTTCTGTTAATCATTGGCATGTGCAGCAACTTGATGTTAATAATGCTTTTCTACATCATGATCTTCATGAGGAGGTGTATATGATTCTGCCTCCAGGCTTTTATTCTACTGATTCTTCTTTGATTTGCAAACTTCAAAAGTCTCTTTATGGGCTCAAACAGGTGAGTAGACAATGGTTTCATAAGCTCTCTTCTGCCCTTATTAAGCTCTCTTCTGCCCTTATTTCCTATGGTTACATTGAATCAAAGACTGATTATTCTCTCTTTGTCAAGACATCTAGTTTTGATTTTACAACTATTTTGGTATATGTTGATGATCTTTCAATGGCTTTCATTGTTTTCTTCTAGATTTGACTGATTCGATTGTTCTCAAAATCTTGATACAAATAATTAATGGAGATTGCATTTGTGAGAGACTTGTATCCTTTCATGGGCGCACATTGACCAATTGAGCATTCTTGGCAAGGAGATCTGAGCATATCAATGCTTAATTCCACATGTGCGCAACACAAATGCAAATTTCTTAGATAGTATAGACGTATAGTCCATGGGGTGATCAAGGTTGCCTTATTGAAAAATTAGATTTACTTCAAGAGAGCTTATATATATATATATATATATATGTATGAGATAAAATAAAGTTTCTAAAATTTTTCAATTGACATGTTTTTAAACCTTTTTAAAATTGGCAAGCAGAGGTTTAGATCGGAGACAATTCCTAGTTATTTCCTAAAATCATGTACTGCCTCTGCTCCAAAATATAGTTTGGATAAAGAAATTTCAGCTCAAAATAATTTATGACACTAAATGTGCTTAAAATTAGTTTAGAAATTGAGTGCTATTGAAAATTAAATTTATTTTAGGGTGCTAAATACTTCTTAGCTCCTTAAAAATTAATAACACAAATATAAATAATTAATATAAGTGAAAAAACATAATAACTCTTGAATGTTATCGATTTATAATATTACTTGTTATAAATTTAAAATATCACTGGTAACGCTTTAATAAGATAATTGTTTTTGAAATTGCGAAAAGATAATTGTTTCCGTTATTTAATTTTAAAGATTTAGAATGATAGTAATTAACTTCATACACAACCAAAGGGATTTTTAAAGAATAAATTCATAATTTTCTAAATAAATAGATATTCCAATTAAATTTTCTTCTTATACGTCCAAATCAAGGTAATGCTATCACCTCCATTAACACTCATCATGCAACGCACTGGTAGATAGAGGTTGTATCCTAATTTCCCTAGTAGGCACTTAATATTCCAAACTATTTTTTTTTTTACCTTCAATGTCATAAATTATTTTTTTCCTAATAGAGAATGTAGTATCATAAAATAATTTTTAGTACAATTTTTATCTTAATTTTTTTTGACAGCTGTTACAAATTAATTTAGGATGCTTAATCCTTGTGGAAAAATATTATAGGGTGTATTATAATTTTATTTTATTTTTGTATTTTCAGCTTAATAGCATTTCCAAACTTTACCCAATCACTAAAAATGAGAGCTTTTTCTAATATTTTCTTTTTTAAATTTTTTTATATATTTTCTACAAGCAGTTTCCTATTCTAAACTAATCAACATATATGACAAATATTTTTTGATTTCGTTGTTTTGATTTATTTTTTTTTTATTTTGACTGTCTCTTTCTGAAATTTTTTCATTTCGTTTGTATTTTTTAATTTCTATTTCTTTGCTCCTCCACAATGACTCTACAGTAAGTTTCCTAATGCATATAATCACCCAACATCAATGAGATGAGTTGTTTTGAAATTTGTTGTCATTTATTACGAACTTCAACTGCAAAATAATCACCATTAATGATGATCATATTTTCAAATTTCAATTATAATCTAATTGTCATCAATGTCGTTTGATTCTACATTCTTGAAATAAACAACACTCTGTTTCCCCTTTAATTTCTTTTATGTTTAGTTAGTTTGTCTCTCCCAAGTCCCAACAAAGCATTTTCTAATCCACACTGCTTTAATTCAAATCTAAAATATTTTGTTTAAAGGATCTAATCATCCACCAACCATGTCAAGTTTTTGTTAATTTGAATTTTTTATTTTCTAAATATAATATATTAGGCCAAGTATTTTTACGAGTTACCCTCAAAATTTTATGTTTATTTGTCAAATTTACAGTTTCGTCATTACCAACTTAAAACTTATTTTTTAATATCGTTAAAACTCATAATTGTATATTAAGGTTATACATACTATTTTTCTCGCCCTTTACATTTTTTACCATCCCTTCCTGTAATTATGATTTATGATTCTTTATTTAATTCGTAACTCCATTTTGGATTTTCTTTCTTACTTATCTTCAAAATTGGAGTCTATCTGTAAAATTTAGAACATATTTTTTCTTGAATATTAAATTAATAATATCATATTAGCTGTTAACCAAATCCCAACATCAGTTCTTTTTTAGAGATCCTTACCGTCATAGAAAATAGAGTTTTGGCCATTTTAAGAAAATGTCTATTATAAGATTATGACTTATGACAGGCCTATTTTCAATTTAATTTTTTTATGACGTTATCTTCTAAATGGGAATAATATCCCAATTAATTCAAATAGCTTGGAAAGGAAATGCGTCCGCAATTATTATTATTGAAGAGGTAAACCTTTTTGGACTAAAAGGAAATTGTCTATGTTAGGAAATATTTTGTATTTGTTTTTCAAGAAAGGAAATTATGTATGGACTAGAAGGCCAAGAAAAAATGATGCATGGACTAATTTAATGGGGTGATTATCTGAACCGACCCGTTTTGCAGTGAAACGAATTCTAAAGTAGGTATTAGGAGATAGTTCTTGTTAATGTGATTTGTAAAAATTGATAGCTGACTGGCCGGCCTTTTCCTCTCTCACGGGCAGTAATAAAACGGCGTCGTGAAAGGGCAGTTGGAGCAGCATCCTTAATTTGTTCTCCCCTCCATCTCAATTCTCACGCCATCTCAAATGACGCAGTCCTGTAAACCCTAACGATCGACTTCCCTCGTGCAATCCAGAATGCTTTCGAGCTCTATGATGAAGGACGAAGGAGTAGATCTTCCCCAAGAAATCATCAGAGACATTCTCAAACGACTTCCGGTAAAATCCCTAATCCGATTTCAATGTGTGTGCAGACATTGGAGACATCTCTTTAAGGAACCATCTTTCATTGCTGACCATCTCCAACACTCAAGTCGTCAAAACTCTTATATCCTTTTCCAAAAGAACCATCCGCATGATGATTATTCCGAATTGTATTCTCTTGACTCGGACATGCAAGTTGGGAGATTTCAGAACTCACATTTGCTCAATACTTTGAACCACCACGGTCGAATCGTGGGTTCCAGCAATGGCTTGATCTGTGTGAAAATCTGTTGGCTTCGTTGTTCTAATTTTTACTTTTCGCATTCTTGTTCTCCTTATTCCCTTTTAGTGTGGAATCCGGCGATTAAAGAGGTCAGTCTGGTCCCTGAAATCAATATTTATGAGAATTCATTTATAGGATTTGGATTCTGTCCATCCATGGATGATTACAAGATAGTGATTGGTTATTGTCAGAGCGATTACCTTGAGACGTTTAAAGTGTATTCTTTGAGGTCAAGGTCATGGAAGGATGTAAAACATAGGCTCGATGCACGTTTTACTCGTTTCCCTGTCACTGTTAATGGCGTTTTGTATTCACCGGGCGAAAAGAAATTTAGTTTGGGTCATGGGGAGGGTTATCGGAAGAATTATCTGATTTTTGCATTTGACTTAGCAATGGAAGTATGGATAGAGTTACCAGTGCCTGAGCAACACTGTTATCCTGTTTCTTATGGACTTATGGTGTATGAGGGAAAACTTGCTTATGTTTGTTGCCCCTCACACTTGTTAGGTTCTGTTATTCATCTGTGGGTATTGGAGGAGGGTGTAGGTGCATCTGGGGGGACATGGAATTGGACAAAGAAATTTACTAGCAACCCTTATCCATCTTTTTACTTAACTCCAGTGACTATGTGGGGAGATGAAATTTTCTGTACTATCGGGCATAGTGGATCTGCAAACACAGTTCTCATCAATACAACTACTAACAAATTCAGGAATCTTAACCTTAGCGAATGTGGCAAACAGCACCGAATCTTGAATTATGTTGGGAGTCTTGTATCAATTGGAGGGACTCATCTAGTGAAGTGGGGACAAGATCATTTTACAAAACATATTCTATCTCCGGTCGTCCTCTCACACGGTATGGATCTTGATCTTTTTTCTTTAGCTGAGGACTTTGATTATTATATGGATCTTGATCTTTCTTCTGTAGATGAGGACTGTGATTATTATGTGGATCTTGATCTTTCTTCTTTAGATGAGGGCTTTGACCATTAAGCGTTTCATAAGTATCCCTAAGTAGTAAGCAAGCATTAATAATGTTATAATCAGAGAAGCATGTTCTTTTGAGGCTTATGTAATTTCTAAGGCTAGTGAAGGTGGTGAATGTGTTATGTAATTGTATGACTCCAATTTTTACCAATTATAGTTGCTTACCAACAATGAATTTATGTTCCTTTATAAAAGAAATTATATTTCATCCTTTTCAATTATTTTCTTTATCATCTCCAGCCAATTCAAATCCAGAGAGTCCGCAGGCTGTGTTTATTGATTAATAATCAATGATTTAATAAATACTACTATCACTTATACCATTAGAGGAAATTGAGGACAAAGTGAGGACATGTATAACTGTGAATCAGATTTACCCAAACTTATCATGGTAATGGGTCTGGCTTCTCTCAAAAGCTTTCTCTCCTTTTCTTTCTCAGTATCCCATCTCAGGCATCAAATTATGAGAGAGAAAATCTCTCTTTTATTTCTCTCTCATAATTTGATGGCTGAGATGGGATACTGAGAAAGATTATTAGGAAATCTGCTTCCGTAATAGATGCTATGATTATTACAGCATGTTCGACCTATAAAAGACTGGTCAACAATACAGGTGACCTTAGTGTAACTGGCCATAGCAGCTTAACTTCAACAACTTACCATTCAATAATAAATTAATGGATTAGTCAAGTCACGGAATGTTATTTTTAAGTGTTTCCAACACCCTAATATGATTTATAGTGCATCCATCACTCTAAACAATAAAACATTAGGGTGCCGGATGTACTGAGAAGTAGCACTTGGGCTGCATGATGCACAGGAAAAAGTGTAGGATGTACCATACATGAATAAAATGAGGTTGTTGAATACTATTAGCAAATCACATTAATGTGTTGGATACTGTTTTGCCCTCATTAAACTATAAAGATCTTATTTATAATACAAATATAAAGGTATGTGTTTTTATAATAAATAAGCTTATGTATTATTTATTGTTATTTAAATTATATCATAACACTCGGTGTATTAAACTAAATTTTTTTATGCATATAGCATACTAAAGTATTTTCCCAAACGCACTAACTATTATAAATTAACTTTGTGTCAAGATGCTTAAATAATCATAAGCTATTTTCAAAAGTGTTTAAATAATTATAAACTATTTTTTTAGAACAAAAGTAACTATAAACATTAAAAAATGGTGCAAAACTGTTAAAGTAATTAAACATCAGTAAATTTTTTGGGTTGTCCGTTAAAGTTATTAAACATCCATAAATATTTTGGGTTGTTTGTTTGAAGTTAATTTTTTTACACTATTTTTTAACGTTCATGATTGCTTTTATTCTAAAAAATAATTCATAGTTATTTAAATGCCTTAACTTTTTAACTTTTTGCCGGATTCATGTATTTCTTATGAGCACTCAATATCTTAAGCTTAGGGTGATCATTACTTCTAAAAAAAAATATTTTAAGGATAAAACTGTACTACCTCCGGTCCTCTTTATAAGACCTAGTTGACTTTTTTGGAGAATCCTAGAAAAATCCTAAGAAAGCTAATTACATTACTTTAAGACATTAAAATTTATCGTTTTTCTTTAAATTATGTTGTTTGACTTATGAACTAATATATAATGTAATAAAATATGATATATGATATGATTAAGTAATATACTTAGCTTTCTTAGGATTTTTCTAGGATTCTCCAAAAAAGTCAACTGGGTCTTATAAATAGGAACGGATGGAGTATTAACTAATCAATATCCATATGATCCAGAAAAAAAACCCTACTTCAGCACATTAGACAAAACCACCGTATGGAGAACATTATACAAACTAGCCACCACATTAGACAAAGCATATTTTCAGACAAAGGAACAACTTTACCTTTTCCGGCAATAGCGCTACTATTCCGGCCAATAAACAAATGCCACAGATCAGGTAACCCAAGCACAGATCTAACCACCCACACCCTTCATTAAGCCACTCTCTAAGAACCAACAGCGGTGAGCATGCTTCACTGCAGATCGACGAATTAGGTGAGTGTGACAGTGATGACGAGCATGAAAACCAGTCACCGAGAGCTCGAACACCATCTTTTGCGTCAGAAATGTTCAAATAGTGATGGCGAGCACGAAAACCAGTGTCCACAACCACGATGGCCACGCTGAGACAGAGTAAGAGAGACAATGGGCAAAACAGAAATCAGTCACTAGAAACCACCACACGAGTCACTGAGCTCTCGGTGGAAGAGAGTAGGAGCTGCATATGACCTCGGATACGGCCTTCATGGAAGAAAAGTGTGAGACCCGTCGTCACCGAAGGAAGAAGAGAAGAGTCGAGAGAGATCGCTGAAGCAAGACGAGTGTACTATCATAGAAGAGTTCACATGGAAAGAGAGAAAAGCGTTAGATAAGTCAGTATTTATAGCTTCTGAAATAAGTCCATCCACTAGATAAAAGTCCTTCTTCTTCTCCATTAATCCAAACGGCTATATTTTAAAAAGTAACTTAAATGTGCTGAAAAATTACTTTTTTATGTCCCCTAAACAGGGGTCTATAGAATAAATGGGAAGAGGAAGGAATCATCCATGGCGACAACAGCAACATTTAGGGCATACGTAGCCATGTCGACAACAACAGGAAGTGAAGAGCATGGTGGCTATGAAGATTTTAGTGTAAAATAAAATTTAAAAGATAAAAAAAATATAATAGAAGGATATATTAGTCAAATTATCACATTAAAAAATCTCTATTAAAGCCTATACATTTTATTGGGGATCTGTTTAAAGTGCAAGCCTACTTTAGAATTTAACTATTTCGAAAGGATTTAAATGGGATTCTACCTTTTTTTTTTTAATATGATAAATGTATTTACAGTTATACTAAAAATATTTATTATATTTCCCTGGCAAAAAAAAATTTATTATATTTCAATGAAAAATTTCCAATGGGAACATATGAAATCACCGTACTTCGGCAGGCTCTCGCGGGCATAAAAAATACCTTTGTCCCCAACGATGAACGAATGGCGTGGTAAAGAAAAACCTCTGACTTCAAGCTTGTGGATGACTCCGCCGTGCCCGTCGCTGTGCTACTAGGTATTTGCTTCAGCTCTTGCTCTCCAATCTGCAATTTGAATAATTGTCGCTCCCCTTTTAAGCTAGGGCTTCAACTCTTATTCTCCAGTCTTCAAATTTGAAAAATTGTCGCTTCCCAGTAATCAGTGGAACCTCATCGACTTGTTTTCTTGTTCTATGACCCAGAATTTTAAAATTATTACAGTTAATTACAGTTAAGAGGTGTTCTCATTCATCTCCCGTTTTGAATTACACCTGAGCATAGATGTTCGCTGATTTTCTTGTATTCATTACTAATTTTTATCTATATTTCCTTCGATTTATTTATAGGAGGGATCATGCGTTGCCGTTGTTGTAATTACAATTTGAAGTACTGGCTTGCTTTTCTTTTACTTTGAAAGAGTTTGAGAATTCAGGGAAGTTGTTGGTCCGATATGCTTCAGATTCGGCTTAGCAAGCTTCCAACCTCTGAAGGTTTAGCAGGGGTGAAGCCCTCACTTGTTGAGACTGTTACAGTTACTTGTCCTGATCATCTGGTCCTTGCTGATCTTCCTGTAGCAAAGGGCATAGGTTCAGCAACTGCTACTTCTCTGGTGAAGACTCTTGGTCGTAGATCTCGTCGCCAATGTGGTGACTGTGTCCACTTCTGTGTTCGCTGTGACTTTCCAATTGCAGTCTATGGACGGCTGGTAACAATCGAAATATTTCATCCTCTTTTAATGTTTTTAATGGGTTTCTATCGTTCTCTATGTGTTAGATTAATTGTAGAATCAATCTAATTGTTTAGGTTTAGGATTGGGATAAGAGGGGAATTAGGAGTAGAAGAGAATAGGTTTAGAGGGGAAAAAGAACAGAAATCAGAAACAGGGGAACAGAGAAACCAAGACAGGAACAGAACTGAAATTCATTCATTCTTCATCAATCATCTGTACAATTGGGGGACTTAGTCCAATTTATAATACACATGCGCCTATGCTTTCTTGCCACCTACACTTAGACTAATTGGACTAATTGGGCCTAATGTATTTAATTGGGCCTAATCATTAATTAAGGCCTAATCCCTAATTAACATGTAATTAATGGGCTAGTTTAACCTAACCTAGGGAAACAACTAATGCCTCTCTTGGCTAATGCTACTCCAAGATAGCTACACCACTCTAGGCTAGTGTTTCTCTTCCCTAAATTAAATTAGACTAATGCCAATTTGGTATTCTAGGGATTTACATTATGTTTACACAACACTGATGGCTTGAGGCCTATTTGTCAAGTCATAATTATGTGTTAGCTCTTTACTTTAGACTTTGAGTTTCTTTTTAACATATTCCTTATACTTGCTTATTTTCTTCTCAGAATTTGAAGGGGGTGCATTCTGCCAGAGAATTTGTTTGGTGGTATAATGGGCACCCAGATGCAAGAAATCTTGACCCAGACTTGAAAAGCATGGATACAGCTGTAATTCTTGGTCAGGTAGTGATTTAGAGCCAGAAGCAAAGAATAGAAAGAAAGGGAAAGGGAGGAAGATAAGAAGGAGATTGAAGGAGATGTAGAGAAATTATAGGGGGATTAATGACTATCATAAGCCAAGGAAATTTTATTAATAATCAATCAGAAAGCGACCCAACTCTAACCCTAGTTAATATGTTGCTCAAGAGCTAACTCTGATAAGATAAATTAATTAATTCAAAAGTAAATTGATGATTGACAAAATGAAAATATAAGCCCTAATTTACAATTCAAAATTAATGATTAATTTCTCTTGTAATATTCTTTTCCTATTGTCCATTACATAGTCTCACCTTAAGGGTTGTTGAGGGTTTCTTGGTAAATGATCTCATTTAATTTCAGGGAAATGTTGCTCTTGATGTTGCACGTATCCTTTTACGGCCTACAACTGAGTTGGCGGCAACTGATATTTCTAGTCATGCTTTGGCTGCTCTAGAGGGGAGCTCTATCAGGTTTGTCATCACATAATCTGAAGCTGCCTTATAATCTTGTTTCTATCGTATGATGTACGTATGTAATATTAAGATTATTGCAGGAAGGTCTGTTTGGTTGGAAGACGTGGTCCTGCCCAAGCAGCTTGTACTGCCAAAGAACTACGTGAAGTTCTTGGTAACTTCCACATCTTCTGACATGCCAATTTCAGATGAACTTATCATTTTTCTTATACATGTTCTGCTGCGGAACTCTTTCCATGGGGGGGATATTGGAACCTTGTAATTTACTGATTGGTTTGTTATTTACCCCATAATGCTATTATTAACCAGACTTAAAAAATTTCCTTTGAAAGCTATTTCACCTCAACTGGCCTGCTGCTTAGTGATAACCGTATCAGTCAAGCCTCCAATTCCCACTTGATTTCTGTTCGCTCAATTGCTACTAGTTTCCTTTCCAATGTCACTGCCTCTTGTTTTTCATCTGATTTCTATTTGTCATAACTCATTGGTTTTGATATTGAAACATTCCACCAGACCTTAAAGATCTGGGGTTGAACTGAAAATGGAAATCTTGGTCATGTTTCTTGGCCCTCCCATTGGTTTTAATCCAAATGATTATTAATGCTATTTTGCTATTGTTTAGTATTGGTTTAATTTGTCATGAAATATGTTGCATGGTGATGCTATATGGTTATTTTGTTAAAGTATATCTGATATATTTACCTATAAAAAAAGACCTTTCTTTGATTTATATGATCATTCAAATAACTATCCATTTTTTCTCAACAAGGATCCATATCACTATGCTAGGTTTTGTTGCTCTCTCTCTCTCTCGCGCGTGCACGTGTGCATGTGCAGTACCCATGCAGTACTGCATTTCAGTTTTTAAATATGAATCTCAAAGTTTGAGTAACTTTATAAAACGTGACATTTAATTTTATAGTGGCACAAACAATTTCCCCAAGATGTATCCAAACTAAATTTAAACAAGGGAGAGAAAATGCTAGATGTTACCTACTTTGGAGTGACTAAATACATATTTTGTTTCACGTTTGAAACCATTAAAACCACGTGAAACTAACTATGCATTAAGAGCACCAAAAGAGTATGTGCACTGGCATATCATACTCTGTAATGTGGATATTCTCTTGAAGCAGCTGTACTTTGTAGGTCATGAACCATAGGTTTTATACCATTTCGGTCTCTTGTATACATGAAACTAATGGAAGCTTTGGCATCTTTCTACAGGTATTCATAATCTTGATATTAAAATTCAGGAAACTGATCTACTTCTAACTCCGGCAGATGAGGTATAGGATGCTTCCAAGTTGTTTCCTAATTTATGATAGAGGCATCACTTATATTTGATATATGTACAAGCTACAACTACATACACATATCTTTATCATTAGTTTTATTTTTAAGAATCCTATGATGTCAAATCTCTTCAATATTTGCAAATATAAGAATTCCATAAAAAGTTTCTTCTTTCTTATTGGTGGTAATTTTCTTTAAATATACTTCCTTGTTTGTTTTTCCTATTGAACATCACTATCCTTATTTTTTTTCACCTGAACTTCTTTCGTTGGTGTTATCTCTGCCTGATGCTGTCACTTTGCAAAGGAAGAATTAAAGTGTAGCCGTATACAGAGAAGAGTTTATGAATTGCTATCTAAGGCAGCTACTTCAAAGCCTGCACAAGCTGGTCTATATCAACGTGAACTCCATTTTGTCTTTTTCCGTAAGCCAGATAGCTTTCAGGATTCAAAAGATAGAATTGGCCATGTTTCAAGTGTGCACTTTGAAAAGACGGCTCTACAAGGTACTCCCTGCAATCCTCAATATAAGACATTTACTCAATTTGATTAGATTAAGTTAGTTAAGTTAGTTAATATGACATGTATATTTTAAAACACCTTGGCTATCCTCCTTAATTCCCTCATTCCATCTTCTTAATTATTGTTAAGGGAGCATCGGTATGGGTGAATTAAGAAAAATTGATAAATACAAAAAATATGTATTATATTTAGAACCAAAACTAACTCCCCAAACTGGTCTTATATTAAGGACTGGACGGGGTATTTTATATACCGTTCATATTTATTTTTGCATCATTAGCAGTAAAAAATGGTGTTAGACAAGTGGGAGATTTATATGCTCCTGCAATTTCTTAATCTGGTTAAATATAAACTATTTTTTGAAGATCTGTACATTTGGTAAACACTAACGAACATGAGTCCACAATAATATTTTCTTGTGCTGAGAATTACTATTAATTCGTCAACTGCATTTTGCAGGGGTTGGCCCTGGGAAACAGGCTGCTGTTGGTACTGGACAATTTGAAGATAGAAGATGCGGGTATTATTCTTTATCCTGGAAAACATGTAAAATTACAACCACTTGTGTGTTAAAATTCTAGCCATAATTTAGCATGAAAACTATTGAAGTACCAAAGGCATTGATTCATATTTTACTAAGCGCTAAGAGATAGAGATGGAACTGCATAAATGAATGATTGCAGCCTCCCGGGGAAGATATTTATTTCCATTGTGATTTTACAAAATGTTGAGATTCAATGCTGAGTCCATCGCACTATACTGGTGTATTGTAGGTTGGTGCTTAAGAGCATTGGCTACAGATCAATACCTGTTGATGGCTTACCTTTTGATTATCAGAAAGGTGAACAAATAATTTGCATTTCATACTTTGTGTTAATTTCCTATTTTATGTCTTACTCTAAATTGTCTCCGGCTTCTTCCGAAACGTGTTTTTGGGGAAATTATATTTGGAGATCAATAACAAATCTGGAAATGGATTCTCATTTTTTCTGCCTAAAATCATTCTTTGGCGTTATCAAGAGAATGAAAACGGTAACAAAATAACACAATTTTGTTATTGTTACTAAACAAATTTATTTTCCTTAAGTGAGACTTTTAGACCCATTCATCATATCCCTTCAGACCCTCCCCACTTCCCTTTATATAGTCGCATTTCTCTTATTTTCTCTCATTCTATTAGTGTGAGACTTCCACATTTCTATTACCCCTTAGACCCTTCCCTACCTTTCTATTGCATTTCTATAAAGGCCACAAACAAATAGCCTAAATCTCTAAAGAAGCTATCCAAATGAGATATTTAAATTAGTATAAAAACAAAATATCCTGAACTATTGTATCCATGGCCACCATTTTCACAATGGGATTTCTTGTTCAAGTTTCCTCTTAAGACTCTTGCTCGCTGTTCATGACTGGGATAGAACAAACACCCATTTTTCTTTTTTTCCCTACTTAGCAATGGCTTTGTATATATATAGTCCCTTGTTACTATGGCTTACCTTTACCATTGTTCCTTTGTTACCCAAGAGCTTATTTCAAGCACCAAAACTATATCAGTCAAAATATTATCTCATTTCATCATTTTTCCCCACCTGAAACGTGTTATATAGAGAGAAAAGAAAAGCAAATGCCCTTGTATGGTCATCCACATGACACAATTTGAGTCCGTGTGAATGTGGAAGACACCTTTGGGAGAGTAACCTTTAATTGGGTCTGACAATGCTCAGACCTAGTCTAGTCAGATAGCCATATAAAAAAAGAAAATATAAGAAAAGAAAACAACATAAGTCTCTATAAGCTAGGAAGGTGTTCTATTTACAACACAAAAGCTTGCAATAAAATAAAACATTTGATAACAGAAGAGAGGTTCTAGTCCTCTTCCCCTAGGCACTTGCCCTTATCGCTTTGTGTGTTATGAGTATTATGGTAGCGGATGATAATTTGTTATAGTTCTCTGTAGTAATTGTTATGTTCTGTTATGATGGTTGGGTTAGTTAGAATATGAACTGGGTAACATGTATAACTTATAATCTGACTTGAGAGGAGTTATGCAGATCAATGATAAAGTTCTTAATTCCAAGCCCCTTTTATTTTCATATTGTGTGTATGTCTATTCTCCTTTCTCTCATCAATATGTGGTTGCTAATTTTCAGGTATAGTTCCAAATAATAAAGGTCGAGTGCTGAGTAATTCTTCAGGGGATCCTACATTACTTGAGGAGGGCCTGTATGTTTGTGGTTGGCTGAAGAGAGGACCGACTGGAATTATTGCCACAAACCTTTATTGTGCTGAAGAAACTGTAAGCTTGCTTCTATATTCATTCCGTTCTTAGGAAGCTTGTGACTCCCCATACTACAGTTTATTAGTTCCTGGGAGTTTGGCAATTTTACGTGAGAAGTGTTCAATATTCGAGTCTGAAATACTTTGCATGATTGGGACTTTATGTAGTTAGATTCTTTCCTACCTTTCCTTTACCTGATGTTAAAAGGACTAGAAATTATAAGAAATATGTATGGCAAGTTATATTGTAAAATGAGCTGCTTTATCCATAAGGCTTTCATGCAAAGTGGGACTGGAAGGGCAGAATAGCTCTATCCCAAGCAAGTTGCTTTTTTTTCATATGGAATATGAATATGTGTGATTGGTAGTTATGTATTTTGGTATTTTGGCTGACATTTAACATGACAGGTTTCAAGCATATCAGAAGACCTTAATAAAGGAGTTTTGGTATCCCCGTCAACCTTGCCAAAACAAGGCAGTGAGGGTCTTCGTCAGCTCCTACATGATAGAAATGTGAGAGTAGTTTCATTCAGTGATTGGGAGAAGATAGACTCTGAAGAAAAGAGACGTGGAAGTACAATAAACAAACCTAGGGAAAAACTAGCCACGTGGGTAGAACTGCTGAAAACTGCCTCGGGATGAACCAATTCTTCCAACTGAAAATAACTGAAAGAAGACTTACAAAATACTGACTAGTGTATTTGTTCTCTTCATCTGTAAAACAAAATTTTTTATTACTTCATGGATGACTTAAAAAACAAGTCCTTTGAGTTCATTCCTCTGTAAACGCCTCAGGCATGCAGAGACACCCCCCCCCCCCAACAACCAAAAACAAAAAAAATCCTTGAAAATAGTTATTTCGTTAGAGACCCTTTATTGTGACAACTAGGCATGGAGGCATGCATGGCTGGATGCAATACAAATTACAAATACGATATTATTGTTCCCTACCTCAGGTATTTCTATTTACTCTTACTAATATTGAGATTATAATGTTATTTCATGAGATCCATTGGTTTGTGTTTCATAACATGTCTTCTAAATGTTGATAAATATCCCATGGTTCCTTCATAAGAATTGCTGCTAATTCTAAGGGGATTTTTGAACCATGCACACTTTTGAATAGGAAAGAAAGCGAACCATGACAATAAAGTGACCATAACTTCCATTTTGGTGGGGTGAAAGAGTCCATATAATATGAACCATTCTAGAAAGAAAAGTTTGCTGGATTCCTCTAGTCCTCCGTTATATGGTTTGATGAATGAAATTGACCCCTGTCCATTCAGACCTTTCTAGTGTTTCACTTTTTGTCTGTTTGGTAGATACATATTGGGGTTGTGAGGCCTATAACATCCTTCTGCAAGTTGAGAGGGGGGAAAAATTGGAATGATGTAAATTTTCCGTGATCCAATCATCTTTTCGAGCAAGCATCTTAGTGAATGTGGACTCGTTGTTTCAAGTCAACTGTTGCCATTGAAATTTCGTTTAGATTATGTCTGATTCGCAATATCTTTTGGCTGAAAAACTAGAAGAAAAGGAAACATTGTTGTGAAAAAGAAAAAAAGGGGAATATGATAAGAAGTAACTATTGTGTCCCTCTCAAGTAAGAAAAAGGGAGAATTACTACGAGGTCCTAAGACAATAATGTAATTTTCAAAAAGTCTTGCAACAAATGAGTGACATGCAATGATAAATTTCAGTGTAAAAATTAACAGGTCTATACTATTCACTTGTTTATTACACTTTTTGGATATTATGTTCCATTCTATGGATCACATAGTGATTCTCTCCTATAAAAACAAACAAATATGATTGAATAATTATGATAAGAGAGTAATAGGCATTTTATTTATAAAAAGTTACCTAAGTATATCGATGCGGTCGCTAAGATGGAGTAAAAGGAACTTGTTGCTTCTTTAAACGAACTTTTGGGTTTAACTCTCATGTATGACAAAAAAAAATCATATTGACGGGGTAATAATATTTGTTGTATTCAATGATATTTGAAGTTACCTTAATCTGTTAGTAACATGTATCAGATAATAGTATTGTTTTCTTAAAAAAAATTCCTCTTAATCTTCCAGTAAATATAGTAGACGTGCCAGTTGTATGTTAACAAAAATTCTGTGTCACTTCCTTCATGTGGGGCATACGCACTTGTTTTTGTCAAGTATCCCTTTCAAGTTGAGGCTATTATTCTTAAACATGCAATTCAATTAACAAATCAACTTAATACATATCCTCTTTCAAACTCGTAAACTTAATGCCCGCAAAAGACAAACAATTTTCAAATGAAAGAACGATTAGTTTCACTTTTCAGCTCTGAAGTTTCAGTCCTTGCATTACTACTTGATCATATTGCATATATATATATATATATATATTTGCATAATATATGAGATCTTGATATCTATGAATATTACTATTAGTTATCCAAAAAAAGTCAAATCCCACCAACATGCATTAGTCGCCAAATCAAAAGCCATTCCTTTCTATCTATCTTCAAGTCACTACTCATCAAGTCTTCCACTGGAGAATAATATAATACCTCTTAGTGTGGTTTTCACTCTATGAACAACTTGAAATTTAGATCCCTTCTTATACCTCAGCCTGTCACATCACTATGTCATTCACTGCATGCGTCTGAATTATTCCTTGGCTTCCTTTTTGGGAAAAAATAATTTTTTTTAAGTGCCCTCTTCAGTTTTCATAGTCAAAACTGTAATCAAGTTTCTGCAGAAAAAGAACACTTAAAGTTCCCTATTGGGAAAATGGCATTTCTTTGTCACAGCTTATGAGAGATACAATCATGCAAGAACATAATGAAACCATTGGTATGTGCTTACTTACATTTAAGGCTATTAGAAGGTCATTAAGGAGTGCAAGGATAAATTTTTAGAGAATATTTGATAATGTGTATGTTTTCTGGCCGAAAAGACAACACATTGTCAAACATGCTTTTAAATATATGCTTCTTTACTTGTACTTTAAGATTTTGATGCATAAGTATTCTTGTGAGTTGTGAGAATCAAATTCATATTAGCATAACAAAATGAGATCAATTGCTAAGACCCCTTAGATAAAGAATAAAATTATGCAATGCATTTTTCTTATACTCCACCTAGTCGTATATGTAAGAGTTAGTTGGGGGTTTACTTTGATACTAAAGATAGGACCCCAATCCACTTTGTTTCTCACAGTTATTATTTCCCCCCCCCCCCCCCAAACTACCAGTATTAGTATTTCATCAAAACATTAATGATTCACTTGAATAACTCAAATGCAACCCTGTATTTAAGGATAATCAAGAAACATTTTTATAAATAAATAATTCACTTAACTTCCTTACCCTATATGAATTATATATTTAGGAACCTACGGAAGTTAGATATTTTGGAAGCCACTATTCATGGAACCAAAGTTTCTAACTCCAAGTTCATCATCATCCATTTTCAATTAAGTTAAGAATTAAAGAAAATAATTGCTTTTCTTCTTTTTCCAGAACTTTGAAAATCATGATAATTAATTGCCTCCAGTCCATCTGGTGTTTATTTATTAATTATGTAGCAGAAATAGCTTAAGATTCAGGTGGGTTGGTCTTGGGACATCTTAATTGGTCCTAAAAATTTATTGAACAACAGTTAAAATTAAAGCTATGATTGTCACATGTCAATGTGTCTGAACTCTGAACCAAAGCATTGGTAAAAGCTGTGACTCTGCAAAAATTCATAAGTGGATCTTGATCAGACTTGCAGTGCCTCAAAATTTTGTCTGTATGACCATAGTACTCTGCACTGCCCCAATAATTAAAGCAAAATAATTGGGACCAAAAAGTTAAATCCCATTTCATAAAACAAAGAAATAATTAAATTGCAATTTATTTTTTGTCTACTGTGTAATTGTAATACTAGCTAACCCCATCTAGTGGGATTAAGACTTTGTTATTGTTGTGGTAATTATAATACTAGAAGGAGAAGGGCCCTACTGTTTTGTTACTTGCAGTGTGTACAGGGTAGAGGTGGAGGATGCTTGTGTTGCTGTGATGCTTACACATTTATATTTATAATAATATCGACAATCACTGTTTCTGAAAGAAATGAAAAGCATCTTATTATTTGGTGGCAGGTACGTACAATATCTGATGAATTATTGTGGTGATCCATTAGTTTGATGTTAAATCATCGTACAGATGCAGGTCCCCTTTGGGGTGCCAATAATTCATGTTTGATGCAATGCAAGTTGGAATACAGGCTTTAATTTATTTATTTTTTTGGTTGTATTTACTTAATCCTTTTTTTTTTTAAGAAAAAAGTTTTAAATTTTTGCAGCATCCCCACTACATATCTCTCTCTCTGCTTCATGACAAGTTTGAAACTTTGAACCCTTTTTCTCTTCACCTGGGAAAGTTAGATGAGACTTTACTGTGGTAAAAGCTACCACTCACCCACCCACAAAAAAAAAAAAAAAAACAAACACTAAAAAGAAGGCTTTGTTTTGCAGTGAATAATAATAATGTGGGTCTTTATATCTTCTTTACGAGAGACCTTTTTGTCATAAAATTAATAATAATTTCATCAGAATGAGATTTATTATTTCTTCAGAGACTTCTATAGTGTAGCTGATGGGATTTTAATCTCCTCAGAGACCTCATCTTCCACTTCTGTCTCGCTTGCCTATGAATCATTATCAGAATTGTATCATCTGAAATCAAGCCACTTCACTAGAAGCTTTGATATGTAAAAAGTTTAAATATATAGATCAAGTCAATCACAAAAAGGACATCAATTTCTTCTATAGTTTTTCTTTTTTATCATGGCTTGATATGATATTTCCCCACAAATTTTTAATATAAGACTTATTTACCTAATTTGATTAGGTCAAAGAAGTTAGTTAAGTTAGTTAATTTGATATATATTTTATAAAATATACTAGTCATCTTCATTAATGCCTTTCTCTTTGATTATTGTTGATTAAGTATTAATAAGGGTAAATTAGTAAAAATTAACAAATATCAAAATTATGTCTTATATTTAGATCAAGATTGACTTCTCCAATATATTTTATATTAAGGACAGAAGGAAGTATAATTATGACAACTGATCTTGTAGAATTGTTGGTGATAGATGATTTTGAAAATCAGAATAGTACTATTTCATTTTATGGAGATCATTATTCACGTATACAAACACATACACACATAATCTTTTATTTTAGAAGCCTTCAACAGAAGCATCTTGTATTGTATACGTGATGATGAGATATTCGTAACAATATGTATAAGATGTTACCAAAAGAACTGAATATGATTTATGATTCAGAACACTGCTACTCCCTTGAAAGGAAAAGCAAACCAAAGACCTATATGCAATTTTTTTTTAAAAAAAAAAGTAATGATGTGATATTTGATTGACAATGATAATGGAGAGGAAAGATGGTTCACTCTCCTACCAAAACTGTAATTAAGTTTGATCATCATGGCTAAACATGCAATAATAAGAATAGATCTCATGCGTTAAATAACATTTATAAAAATGTGTCACAAGTAACACCTTGAAAGAGGTGTTTTACAAGGCATTGGGTTTTCTAATTCCAATTGTTAGCTTTTGGATGTGGTTCTCTCAATAACTTGTGCCTTTTACAATGGTACTTTTTATTGAGGAACAATGAACCCAAGAGGTCTAATTGCCAAGGGTTCTAACCAGAAGAGTTGATTAACAAGAGGTTGAGTGAAGTGTCATTGTATGGAGCCAAAACGTCTACTCTCGAGGGGGATGGATTGTTACAAGTTTCATACTGGGAGTGTTATCTTAAAAGATGAGCATTATAAGGTTTTAGGTTCCCCAACTTCATCAACTAACTTTTAGCGTATGGTTTTACACATCACAGATTATTTGATTCTTATTGTAAAAGATTTGAATCCATAATAACCTCATGGAGTATGGGCATGTTTTTTATTAACTTGATTAATCTTGGTTTGAGTATAATATGGTCATATATATATACATACATGCATGTAAGAATCTATATGGTAAAGGTACTTGTAAAGCACTAACATATTAAATACCAATGAGGCTTATCGTATCTACAATGAAATTGGAATCAACTATGGTATCTATATTTTGTTCGTCCAATATGGGCTATCCAGATTGAATCTGAACAGCCCAGATTTAATATTTTTGACTTTTTAGTTTTAAAAAATAATTATTTTAATAGATAGAGATTCTAAAATAAAGATAATCTCTTAATAACAATTTTTTAAAAAAAAAAATAAATTTTTCCTTTAAAGATCACCTCCTAAAAAATATTAAATATGGACTGTCCAATCTAAATGGTCCATATTGGACAAGCAGAAAAGGATAGACACTACAACTTGTTCCCGAAATTCGAATCTATACTTTAATAAAAATGTAGATGTACTTATATATATATGTGTGTATTATTTACCCATAATTTTTTGTTACTTTTGAAAATAATGTGGACATGGTTACTCATAAAATTACATTAACAAGAGATTCGTAATACTAATGATATCTTTTACCAACTGGAGCAGTCTTACTTAGTTGGCTAGTATAAGTAAAAATATATCACAATTATTCATGCAAGAAAATTTATTTGTACTAATAAAAGTTTAGAAAAGTTAGTGAAGCTCAAGGGATATAATCAAGCGTTCAGTGAGTGACACGACATACTTTATAGCTCTCAAAAAGTACTTGTAAAAAAAAGGCACTAACAAATTATTCACCACCAATAAGACTCGATGGTGGTGTTTTTAACTCACGAATTTATGTGAGAGAGCTATATATATATATATATATATAGATGCACTGTGAAAAAGAAGTGTGAAAATAGGAAGGAGATGAAATGGGTAGGGACCAAAATAAAAGTTTTAATTTGTAGTGAGAGATAATAAAGGAGGTAGTAGTGTCAGAAGTGCAGAAGAAGATGGCATTATTCAAACAAGGGAATGATAAATTGCAATTTTAAGACAAGAAAATTGAATAAAGGTAGGGGGGAGAGAGAGAGAGCCCACATATATACATACATGATGTTTAATCAAAATCAAGAAATGGGGTCTTTAAGATTCATGCTGTCTCCTACTTCCACTTCCCACAAAAAAAGTCTTTGTTCTGATTATGACTCCCATTTCACATGCTGCCTCCTCTTTCATTATTCATCGCTCCCTATTATTTATCTCTTAATTACCCATTAGTTATGTTCAAATCCAACATAATATACTTGAATTTTTTTTTATGAATTAGTTAAATTAAAAGGAAAAAAGGGGGAATTATACATATAACTGCCTAAACTTTGTGTATGCATGATAGATAACCTTCTATAACTTTGAAACTTTATAATGAATCCCTTTGAAGGTTGAAGATATTATTTGTACATAGTCCAAATAAAGTTTGCGAAATTTTTATTTAATTAGAGGGAAAAAAAACTCAGCCTTTTTATATTATAAGACAAAATTTGTTAATATTTACTTTTTTTGCCCCAAATACAAGGTGCCTTCCAGGAAGACAATTCTCGATCTATAATACAAGTTATTTTGTGGGTTATTGGTGAACTTTTTCGAAATACTATCTATTACAATTTGCCATCTAGGAAAATACTTAAAGTTTAATGTAATGTTTTTTATATGCTACCACATAATTGCTTATATATAATGTTTTATATATGGTGATTATTTGCACCACCGCTATATATAGACAGGCGGAATTTGTGCAGAGACATATATAACAATTGTTTAAAAAGTACGCCATATATATATTAGAAATCTATATATGACGGTTTTATAACATTTGTCATATATGTGTTTATTTTTTTAAAAAAAAATGGAATTCTATATATGGCAATTATGTTGAAAGAATCGTCATATATAATATTTATATATATCACAGTTCAGTATAAAGCAACCGTCATACATATTATGCATGACAATTGTTTAAAAAAAATCGTTATATATACTTTTTTTAAACTTTCTTGATGAATCTTATTTTCCCGATTTCAAACTTCTCTTCAGTTCGCAGCTCTATTATAACATTCTAGCATCCCTAGCATTATTTCCATCTATTGTTACCAAAATCTTGATTCCCCTCCTTCCCTTGCCATTCGTCATCATTTTTGGGTTGTTCTCATTTATCTTCTGGCCATTCGTCGAAGCCTACAATTACAATTTAACTCCAATTCGTTGAAAGATTAGAAATTGCTGCCCTTAATAATGGATTATAAATGTTTCTTTGGTTGTGTAGAGTTCATTTGATTATGTGTAAGAGCATGACTTGCATTGTAGTTTGCACTTGACTATTATTGTTGTCGTCCCTATTTTCCTCACTACAATCAGGAATTTATTAATAGAAATTTAAGAAGAAATTGTTGCCCTTAATAATGGATTATAACAATTTCTTTGGTTGTATAGAGTTCAATCGCTCCAGTGTAAGAGTATGATTTGCATTGTAGTATGCACTTGGCTATTATTGTTGTCGTCCCTATTTTCGTTGCTACAATCAGGAATTTATTAACAGAAATTTATGAACATTGTCTGAAAGAAATTAAAACTAGTTTTAGAAAGTCACTAGTTTATTCGCCTGTCGTGTCTGCACAAATAGTTTAAATTGCTATTAGAATGTCATTGTGATATCATGGATTGTGAGTTATGTTTGATTTGAAGTTGATTTTTGGTTGACTAAATCATTTAATTTTCAGTCTCAAAATAACCTATAATCCTGAGGACAACTTCTGGCTCAAAATGACATGTTTAATTTGAAATGCAATTTTGTCATTACAATATTACTAAATGGAGTTTTCTAAGTTATAGGTTGATATGGCGGCATCTAATAGAGGATCAAGTAGTGCTGGGGCTGTTCAAAATAATAACCACTGCAACCCAATGACTTCCAAATAACAGGCCGATAGAGATGCACATCAAATGAAGAGGGAAGAAGAAGCTCTAAGGAAGGGCCTTGTGATGATGAATATGGTCCACAAGGCAAAGAGATATGGGAAGAAACTTGACATAATATGGAACAAGAAAGGCCAAGTTGTGCATTTCAAAAACTTCATAAGCTACATCGGGTATATGACCAAATCCAATGTGCCTATTACTTTGAGCACCTGGAAGAAGGCAACCCCCAAGATGAAGGATGATGTGTGCACTGATGTTTCGATAAGATCTAGATTTGAAGATTTGCTTATCACTTTTATTGATAATCGCACATCATACCTATCAATAACAATAATTCTTTGCCATTTGATTTCTAGCCTGCCTTCAACATAGATGAGGAGAAGCAGAAAGTTGTGTCTAGTTAGTGTGAGAAGGTTATGCACTCCTTCCAGTGGTTTTTGAACAAGAAGTATTTGGTAGATCTCAACTCTATTGATGCCACAGTAGTTTCTTCCTCTTCTGGGTTATAAAAATTTGTGCTATCAGAGAATTACCATATTTTTAACTTCTTTGTTGTTTCTTTCCATAGGCACTAAGCGCGGCAAACTATGAGAGGATGAAGAAGAATGATTAACCCTACCATAGAGGTCATAAGGGCTACACTAACATCAAGCAGGAAATGTTAGAGAAAGGGGGTCTTCATCATATGTGACTATCTGCTAATCAGATTTATGGATTACTGGATGGCAAGGGCAAGATGGGAAAGTTGACAATCCTCGTGTGAAGGAGGTTATCACAAGATTGGTAAGTACTGTTAATTTTGATTAAATAATAATATAATTATGGATTTGCTTCACTGCAACCTTTCACATTACCCTAAATGTTCTTACAGGATAGCTTGAATCGAGAAGTACGGTAAAGTCAACGTCCAAATGATAAGGATGTCTTGGAGCTGGCTCTGGGTCCTAACCACAATGTTTGGTTTAGGGGTTTCACTATAAAGTCGCAAAACAAAAACATTAGGAAGCATAAGAATCTAGCCAAGCAACATGATGCAGAAATTGAAACATTGAAGTCCATAACTGGGTAGCTTTAGAGGTAGCTCCAAGAACAACAACTAATAATTAATCAGTATGTCCTATGGGACGAAGCAGGGAGGTAGCTAGCCACGATGATCCACACCCCAAGTGCAAAAGATAACTGAACAATCCCCTCACACATCCTACACAAGGTAGTTATTGTTTTAATTAATGTGTTTTTAATTTAATTTAAACTATGTATTATATATCTTCTTAGTTTAGGGCAAGGTGAATGTTGAGTTTCTGACAGATAGCCCCATGAGACATATAGTTGCTACTAGCCGTATGTACAACTTACTAGGGGAGACAGCCTATAGGCAACCTCTCCCTTATAAGCATGTCAAGGTTGCTGCCTATATCCTCATAGTACCCACATCAAATGCCACTATAGTGGAAGGAGGAGTAGGGGGCTTTGTCGCATAGCCAAAACACCTCATCATCATCTCTGCACATAAAATGAAACTAAAGGTTTATCTTTTTCTTTTGATCTTGGTGTAGAATAAATTTATCTTAACACTAACTTGTGTTTCTTGTTTAGTCAGTGAGGAGGAAGAGTAACCTAAGAGCTTAGTGTGGCATTGGTTTAGTGTCTAATTGTTGAACAACATGCTGGAGGTAGCACTTACGGAGTTTGATGTGGCTTCCTCGACTGAGCCTTTGCTTATGTTTGAGCATATACCTCCTTATGTTCTCAATACATACCGGATAGCTTTAAGCTTGTACAATGTCATTATTGCTTATGTATACCCTATAGGCAAGAATACATGAAAATGGTCACCTTTGAAGAAAGGGTCTTTGGTGTAGCAGGTGCTTCTAAGGTTGTCACTCATGGGACAATGAAAGAAGTCCTCAACTCCAATTTGATTAACCTTTATAACTAGTATGTCTTATACTGTGAATCAATGTTTAGCTAACCCTAATATTTATATACATTGCTGACATAATTGTTTTTTTTTGTTATTATATACCTTTACAAAGAGTTCGTGGCCGAAAAAGACCTCCAAGGCACGTTCTTCTTCCTCAACCACAATGGGTACCTAGTGTGATCGATATAGAGACCTCTAAGGCCAAATTTATGGAGAGAAAGGTGAGGAACTTAGTAGATATTGTCATCAAAAGGGCATCAGATAATTGGGATAGTACTTTCTTGGCGCAATATTGCACAAGATAAGTATATATAGTGTTTTTCATATAATATACGTAAGTATGTTTTTTTATTAGTGTTTTTTTCTTGATGTACAGGGAGTCATTGGATGCTTATCGTGCTGAATCCCTTCAAACAAAGATTTGGTACTTTAATCCTTAATGCTAAACTTAGAGAATCGACCACATATGGTAGATGTTTTCAATAAGTAAGTTTACTAATTAATAATATTGCTTTAATTTCTATATTGCAATAGTTTGCTAACAATTTCTTATTGCAATTATGTCAGAGTTGTTTATTTTAATGCCATCACCAAAGGCCCTTACTATTCCTTATTGACTACAAAAGGTGTTGCTTCTGCTATGAAATGGAAGATAGTTAAGGTAATAATTCATCAAAATACTTACCATTTTTTGTGTTAGAACTTTTGTGAATTGATTGATCTAAACTAAGAGTCTATGACATTGATGCGTTCATTATTTAATTTGCTTATAGTGTCTGATGCAACCCAGTGGTAGCAATTATTGTGGGTACTGTGTTATGAAATACATGAAGAACATAGTCACACACTTACCTAGCTCCATTGACACAATGATATGTATTTTATAGACACACACACACACACAAATATTTGTGCACGCATGTAGATGTGTTTAATAACTTAGATTAAAAGTAGCAAATCATATTATTGTTGTTGTATGTTCATTAACATTACTTTGTTGTTTTTGCATGCAATATTTTGTTGATACATACTGTGATGTATATTTGATCAACCAAATTGAAGAGTTGGCCGTGACAATTTATTGGTTGTGGGTGGTAGCAAATTAAACAAATAATTTACATTGTTGTGTGCATAGATTATATTGTGTCATACGTTCTTTAATTTTTTTTAAAGTTTTATGGTTAATTCTTATATGCAATTTTGGTAGTTCACTCTTGTTTTCTATAGATGTCAATATTCTGACATGTATATGATAGATCTTTCTATAAATAATCTCTATGTGTTTACTTACTCTGTAGTTTTGGTACTACTTTAATTTACATATAATTTACATATGGGGCTTAGCAAAAAATGTGCCCCTAAATTTTTTAATCAAAATAATTGACAGTTACTTGTATATGTGGCCATTTTTAAAACAAAACCATCATATACATCCTCTATATACACTATGGTTTAAATAATGACCATCATATACATGTGTGTGTGTGTGTGTGAATCATACATAACGTTTTAATTGAACAATAGTCAATATTTTGGGACAAATATATGATATTGAAAACAGCCATATATAGATAAAAACAACCGTAATATATAAATAAATATGTAATAGTGATATTCTTAAACATAATTAATGTTAAAAATGTTTCATTTTTAGAAAATTTAATACTCATATTACCTCTTAATTGTTTTGTTTAAGTGTTAGAGACTATGGATTAGAAGGAGTGCATTTAATTCTACAAGGCATTATGTAGAATGTAAGGTGTAGTTAATGTTATTATGCCAAAAACACCCATTTATACAAGTAATTTACAACTCACTTCTAGCATGTTTCACTACATTCAAGAACAAAAAAAATTAAGCATCATTAGCTTTGTCTTGAGATTTAGTAATTTTATTTTTATTTAATATTTACTTTACCATAAGAGTACGCAATTAACGTAACACTAAATGAAAGGTGAAATTAAACTTTCATGTGAAAAATTTAATAATATAACTTATAAATAGGACTAAGAAAACCTTATATCTACCTTTTAGGATCAAAGGAGTAGTTCATTATGAAAATCTACTGCATTAATTTAAGGGCATATTTAAAAAAGGAATGAACATTACAAGTGTTGGCGTCAGCTTCCACTACTATAGATTTAAGTATATATGACGCTCTATATATTGCGGTTATTAGAACCCCTACCATATATAAAGAGGCAGAATTAATGCAGAGAAATATATAACAGTTTGTTTGTAAACGTGCCATATATTATAAACATTTATATGACGGTTGTTTAATTTTATTGCCATATAAAATATCGATCTATATATGTGACATTTTTCTATTAGAATTGTCATATAAGTATGGAATATATATGGCAGTTGTTAATGAATAAACCGCTAAATATTATATATATGATAATTTTTTTAATATAATCGTCATACATATGCTTTAAAAACTTTGAATCTGAACCTTATTTTCACGATTTCAAACTTCCCTCCAATTCACGGGGCTTTGTTTGAACTTCTCTGACCATTGTTTTCCACCATACCCACCATAATGTCCCTCCATTGTTGCTAAAATCTTGTTTACTGTCTGTCTCATTGCCACCGTAGCCTTTAATTCTTTGTTGAGTTTGTTGTTGGTGGCTATTCGCGACTTCTGTCCTACTCGTCGTATACGCACTTCTGCAATCGCCTAACATATTAACTCCAAATCACCAGTAGATTTGAGACTTCTTCCCTTAATAATTGATTAGAAACATTGGCTGGTTGTATGTTTGTCATTATTTGGTTCTCAATTTCTGGTTAGTTATAGACATTAATCGGTTCCCCACACCAATTATATGTGTTATGTGTTTCTAAAAAGTCTCAATTGGCTTCCCTATTTCTTTTGCTTAATAATTGATTAGAACAATTGGCTAGTTGTAAATGTGGATCTTGCCTTACAACTTGATATTATATGAATTGGCACATATGGCTTTATAGTGACAAAAATGAGGTCTGTTATTATATATGTCCGTGGTTCTGGAATTTCATGCTAGCTATGTAAGTAAAACCAAATTCTCTGTTGCATGTAATTTTATGTTGCTCAGTTTGTGTGGCTGTGAAATTCTCTTTTTCACTAAAGGAATTAGTTTAATATAGGTTAATTGATATGGACACAAATGATAGTGGATCAAGTAGTGCTAGGACCCATGATAACCAACCAACCCAATGAATTCCCAACAGGCTGGTGATAGAGATGCATGGCAAATGAGGAGGGAAAAGGAAGCGTTGAGGAAAGGTCTTATGGTGATAAGTGAGATACATAAGGCAAACATAAATGGGAAGAAACTTGACATTAGATGGAATAAGAAAAGCCAAGTTGTGGATTCTGATAACTTCATCAGCTACCTTGTGTATGTTACCAAATGCAACGTGCCTATCACTTTGCCTACCTAGAAGCATGCAACCAACAAGATGAAGAATGATATGTGGACTACTATTTTAGTAAGATATATCTACAATTAGCTTGATGATTTGCTTATCCTCACTTTTCTTGATAATCGCTAACAATTATTCTTTGCCTTCTTATTTGTAGTATGCCTTCAACATAGGTGAGGAGAAGGAGCAATTTGTGTGGGGGAAGAAAGGGAAGATCATGCACTCTTTCTGCTAGTTTTTGAAGAAGTATTTGGCGGATCCCGACTTTGTTGACGCCTTAATGGTTCTAACCCAAATAAGGACATTGTCAAACCGGCAGAGTGGGCTGAGTTTGTTGAGGTATGTCATACTCCAGAGTTAAGGATCATCCTCTTCTGGTTTACTAGTTTGTGTTATAAGAAAAGTAAATTATACTACAAGTAGTATATATAATAACTCTTTTGTTGTTTGTTTCCAGAGGCATTAAGCACAGTAAACCGTGAGAGTGTGAAAAAGAACGATTACCCCTACCGTGGAGGTCTTAAGGGATACACTAACATCAAGTAGGAAATGTTAAAACATAAGGGGTCTTCTTCAGATGTGATCATCCACCATTTAGAGTTGTGGGTTGTCGCAGGACAAGACAAAGAAGGAAAAATTGTAAATCCTAGCGTCCAGGAGGTTTCAACAAAATTGGTAAGTAGTGTTGGTTTTAATTCAATAATAATGTAGTTATGGTTTTGGTAGTATCCTCAATAATAATATGCTTATGTAATGCGTGCTTATGTTGTTACATGATAGGTTCAGTTAAGATGTTCGAGAAGGAAACTGTCCAAAGGATAGGGATGTGTTAGAGCTTGCTCTAGGCTATGACCATAATGGTTGGTATAAGGGTGTTGGTTATAGAGTTAGCAAAAAAAACCTTAGGAAGCGGAAGAAGTTGCCTAAGCAGAGTGATGAAATTGCGTCACTAAAGGCCATAACCAAGAATCTCCAGAGGTAAATCTTAGCACAATAAGAAATAATTAATTAGTATGTCTACCAAGATGAAGGAGAAAGGCAGTGAGTGCGACGTACCACACCCCAAGTGCCAAAGATAATTGCAATTCGGCCGTCCCCTCACAAATTTTACTAGATGCAACATTTGCTTTAAATATGTGCTATTTATTTATCTAAACTTATTGTTTTGTTCTATTGGTTCAAGGTGAGGCGAATGTTGAGTGTCTAGCCGATAGCCCCTCACGGCGTACAGTTGCTACCGATCGCATGTACAACTTACCAAGGGAACACACGATGATCCATGGGCAACCTCTTCCTGATAAGCTTATCAAGGTAGCACTACATACAACACTTGAACTTGCCTACATCCTCCGAGTTCCGACAGAGATACTACTACCATGGAAGGAGCAGTGGGGCTTTGTCATGTGGCCAGAGCACCTCATCACCATCTTTGCACACAAAATGCAACCAAATGTTTACATTTCTTTTGTATTTCTTTTTTATATATAGTATGTTGTTTTCCAACTTTTATTGTTTGTTTAGTCAATAAGGAGGAAGAGTAACTTAGATGCTCAATTTGTCATTGGTTTAGTGTCTAACATGCTAAAGCCAATTACCTTGACAGCACCTACGATAGACCCTGTTATGGCTTCAGTCTCGATTGAGCCTTTGCAAGCGTCACTTGTGAAAGCTCCTGTTCCTTTACCTCCTCCGCCACCTATTTCTAGCATGTACCATTCAGCCTTGAGGATACAAGATAACATTTTCGCTAAAGAAGACCTTTTACAGCACAAGTATATGAAAATGGTCATCTTTAAGGAAGGAGTGTAAACTACAAGCGGCACTGCCGATGTCATCACTCAACAGTTAGTAAACGAAGTCCTCACCACAAGTATGGCTTCCTCCACTTTGATCGGCCTTTATAATCGGCAAGTCTTCCATTGTGTGAATCAATATTTATATATACGCTACAGCTGAACACTTGTTTTCCTTTGCTATTAGGTACCTTTACAGAAAGTTCGTGGCTCGCCAAAAAGCTCCAAGACACGTTCTTCTTCCTAAATCACAATGGGTACTCTGGTGTGTTCGACATAGAGGCCACCAAGCGCGAACTTGTGGAGACAAAAGCATGGGAACTAGTAGATATTGTTATTACAAGAGCACCAAGTAACTATGCACATATATAGTTTTGTTTCTTTAGTTATTTGCATATATATATATATATATGTTTTCTTATTTCTGTTTTTCAATCTATCTACATATATATGCATGCAGGGGTTATTGGATGCTTATTGTACTAAATCCCTTCAATAAGAGGATTTGATACTTTAATCCGCTACACGGGGACCTAGACAATCGACCACAGACGATCGAGGTGTTCAATAAGTACGTTCATCGTATCATATCATTAGCTTGTAACATATATATACGCGTACATTTGCTTTAATATAATTTAATTGGTTTCTATATATATTGCAATAATAGTTTGCTGACTTCTTGTTGCAAATTACTTATATGTCAAGTTGCTTTTGTATTATGCCTCCAACAAAGGCATTCATTGCGATTCGTCTTTGTTTGTATCAAATGTGGCATCTACCCTGAAGTGGAAGAAAGTTAAGATACGTATAGTAATAATATAATTTACTAAAACAATATTACCATAGATTTAATTTACCTACACTACTAGAGATTGATACATTCATTAATGATTATATCATATTCTTTACTTATAGTGTCTAATGCAGCTGAGTGGTAGCAATTACTGTGAGTACTATGTTATGAAATACATGCAGAACATAGTCATCCACTCACCTAATTCTATTAACTCCACAGTATGTATTTGATGTGTGTGTATCTATATGTGCATGTATCATGTAGAGGTAGGGATTTAAGCTCTAAGTAACTAATTTCCTACCCCTATCAAGCTAGTCGTTTTAATTCCTTAATTTGATTAACTTGTTGTTTTAATTTCCATGCAGTACTTTCATGATGCTTGCTATGATGAGTATTCGAGTCAATAAATTAAAGAGCTCATTAAAGAGTTGGTCATGACCATTTATCGGCAGTAGGTGGCAGTGCAATCTAGCTAGCTAGCTAGCAATTGCTAAGTAATTGCTATATTAATTAAACTTTAAACTTCGATCGATCTATAAAATTTAATTTCTTAGCTGCACTAGAGCTAGTTCTATTTGAACGTACTTCACAATTCCATGCATTTGATATGTATATATATGTATATATGTAGTCGTTTCTTTGCTTAGCTTGATTTGTGCCTTTCCATTATATGCATATATTATATATATACACATCTCTGATATATATATATATGACATTGATTTGATAGATCGATCTTATGCTCTTTAATTTAGTTTAATTTGCTGCTATATATGCTAGCTAGCAATATATATGTATTCTGCTTTTGTTGCGTTGATGCTCTTTGATAGATCATTTAATCTACATTATTATTTACGTATATACATAAATATGTACATATAGGGGGGCTTAGGCAAAATAAGCCCCTTTTTTTAAAAAAAAAATTGTCCAAATATTTGGCAATTGTTTTAAAATGACCGTCATATATAATGATATATTATGGTCTTTAATGAACAACTGTCATATATGTTTTCGACATATATTACAATTTAACTAATATATAGAAATTTTATAACCGCCATATATATATAAAAAAAACAACCGTCATATATGCCTAAATCTGTAGTAGTATTCTTGTATTGGGCAAATTCTTAGCAACAACACCTACAAAAACATAATAAACAAACAGCTCGAGTCGCATCTAAAATCATTGTCATTAAGAGATATTTCACAACCCCTTAGTATTAGGAAGCGGTACTCCCTAGGATAAAACAAACCCTTCTTCCATAAAATAATGTGACAAAACAAGAAAGATAATAGTGTAACTCAAACAAGATGAGAGAAGCTCAAGGATAGAGCTTTGTGACACCAAACCTCAGCTGTTCTTGACCATACACTAAGCACTGCCTTTATAGGCAAAAAACACATGATCGTTGAGCAACCATAAAGACATTTTAATGATAATTAAAATGACAATTACAAAACACGAATTAATTATAATTAAATGTAATAAAACCTATTAAATGTCATTAAACAGTTAATTAGAATTCCAATGGTCAGTTTGAGAACTCCTCTTATTAGCCTTTTACTAACTCAAGCTCATATTCGATAATATAATAGGATGTTCCCAGTCTTGAGTTATATGAGACTCCTTCCTTTGACACACTATTAGATGAATAAAGAGAGGAGGAGAAATAATATTCTGAATAAAGGATCATATTGAAGTATAAGATAAATACTTTAAAATATTATTTATCCTTAAGAATAAGAGATTACAATGAGGTATAAGCAAGAAAGAATAACCTTAACCTAAGAACTAATCTAATTAAATCAAATCTAATCAAATCATAATGATAAAATATTCATATCAAATCATAATATATTAAGTAATAAACCTCAATCATAATATTAATTAATTTCCTAATTCTAAAATGTTCTATTCTTAACACTCACCCTCAAGCTGTAAGCTTAAATGTGAACCATAACATTTCATTAAAGAAATCTCAACACTCCTCCTCAAGTTGAAAGCAACTTAAACATTAAATCATCAAGGAAAGGATGACCATATAACCACCAAATCTATAACCTCCCCCAATAACCTATTCCTTCATATATATATATATATATATGAACAATAGGTCTCAAAGCAACACTCCAAACATCTCACAAAAGACCAAACAATACTTCAAATGTCTCACAAGAGACTGAAACACAAAGCAACCTCAAAAATGGCAAAAAAACCAAAAGAACGTAAGTAGGACGTCTCAAACAAAGAACATAATCAAAATGACTAAACGAAAGAGTTCAAAATTTCATAATGAATCAAACAAAGAGTCCAAAATTTGAAACAATTAACTGAAAACACAATCACGAGATCACTAGAAAACCCAACGGTGAGGCTGAGACCATCACCACTAACCCAAAACACGATCACAATAAGAGGCCACCAAAAATACTAAAACATAGTTAGATAAACCAAAATTTCTCCCCTTCCTTTTTTCTTGGTCTTCTTCAAACTTGGCTTTGGTACCATGTAAAGTGGAGAATCTTATTCTATTATTTCGTGTGCTTCAATGCGATCCTTCATTTAGAATATTATTCTCCCTTCCTCTCTCTATTCATCTAACATGGTATCAGAGACAGATAACCATTGTATCTAGTAATCCTTTAAACTTAAAATTAGAACTAGACCGATAACACTTAGTACATATAAATGTTGGTGGTCCTATGAACTTAAAACCAACACCTCTTAGGAGTATACTAGAGGCATTAAAAGTCAAATTATACCTCCACATTTCCTGCTGTTAATGCATTTTTTCACTTTAAACTGGTCATGCATGTGTCTTGGTATTTAACAAATGCTCCAGAGATTTCACCATGATCTCATAGGAGCGGCTCCACTCCTCATTCATATAGGTGATTTCATGAAATGTACCTACAATGAGTATATCATCCTGTAGGATTAGCCTCACCAAAATGCATATAGCACTTTCAATGTCATAGGAAGGGATTGATAATTTTGTTTAGTGATAGTAGAACTAACAAACGACTTGTTCTTACCCATTGAACATCTTTCATGGAATCACCAATCACAGAGGTTGGGTTGTCATCGCTGTTAATTTCAAATTTGCTTTAGTCTCATTCCCCTCGACTAATTTAATTCATCCCGAGGTTTTGTTAACGGATCCATAGGTCAGCTTTTTAACCTCACAAAATTGATTGAGATAACTCCACAATTCTAAAGCTAGCTTATTCACATAATATCTCAAACGATTTACACTTGTACCATTGTTCTTTTACAGTGGTCATTGCCACTTAGCAATTACATATCATCAATACTAAGTACCGGTTTCATGCCAAAAATTTTGCTAAGTTTTTGATAACTTAGTCTTCAATCGCAACTATCTTCAAAGTAATAAACTCTGGCTCACATAATATTTAAATTTTGGCTATCAGTGGATTTCCTCATATAGAATTGAAATTCAAGCATCAATGTATTTTAATACAATGGAAATCCACTTTACACAATACCAACATTTATAGTATCAAATAACTATATTGCACTATTTTCATAAGAGTTAATCTATGCTCAATCTCCATATAGCATATACAAGTTATATCTCAAAATGATTAACTCATTTCAATGCAACAAATTCTCAACAATTTGTGCATACCCAAATTGAGCTACAATTGGCTTTAAAAACTGTGTTAGAATCATACGGAATGTTCACAATGGCTCTTAAAACCAAACTCCAAACACATGTCATAATATTACATAATCATGATTCATTTATGATTTCAACACCAAACATGTTTCCTTCACATATGTTTTCATATTAAATTTTGAAACATTATAGATAGTATGGCATATTCACAATAGTCATGCATATTTATATCATTATAAATATGCTCCCACATATCATGAAACTTAAACACATTTATCTCTACACTAGATAAATGAAACTTTTTATGTCATACAAATAATTTACAAAATTTTCTCTCATTAGCAATTAACAAAGCCTCTGCTTAATTTTAAACACAACTTGGCATTAATCAAATTAGGTTTCAACTTTAGAAGAAACATATTTCACAAGGTACCCCACATGTTTAGGCACCCCACACTTTTAAATATCTCAATTATATTTCACAATATGATAACAAATTCTAATTAAATTAGAATCTCACTACATAATACCCTTCCATTCTAATTAAATTAGAATTTTCTCAAATATTGTGCAAAACTGTATCATGTAATAATCCAATAAATTATATTTCCCTTCACCAGAATTTTCTTTTTTACAAAAAAAAAATCCCTCCATGTTGGGATCTAGTATGACATACATATGAAGGAATGTTACAGATTTGGCACCACTTATACATGTATAATCCTTCCAAAAAAAAATATTAAATGAAAAACCATATAGCCTGTGCTGGAAGCACAAATACATGAATTAATGTAACATAGCAAAATTTGCATTACAATATCTTTTATGTTGTTTACAAAACAGAATTCAAAGGCAAGTCAAAGTTGAATTCACATACATATAATTCCACGGTAATCACAAATTAATATATTTGAAACTCATAACTCCCAAACTGTTATCACATTATCAATTATTTAGGAAGATAAATCATTGATAGAATAATAATAAATGGTTGTCATTATTAAAACAAAAATAATGTGTCCCTTAACCACAATAGTAAAACCTATAATGCCATGTTTATTACAATGGGAGTCTTCCTTCATATCTAATTACGCCATCAACTGCCCAAGAATTTAAATGGTCATACATAACACCCTGATTGTTACACTTGAACACCATTAAGATCAATTAAATATGTACACAATCAAAACCAATAAAGCCATAGAAATTAGCTAACATACATGACAACTTGGCAAAGTTCCCAATAAATCTCCAACAATGTGCACTTAAATTCATCATATATATAAATAATAATATGTAAACTTTAACCGTTCCAATATGACAATACTCTATTGGACTTTCAAAACAATATTTATGAGACGCATAACAGAAGCATATTAAAACCCATAAAATGTAATGAGGTGGCAATTAGCATATTAAAACCCAACGTACGAAACTGCTAACCACCCTCCTTATTTATTATTTATATAACTGAATTATATATATATATATATTATTCTCTCTAAAAAATAGAATTTCATTTCTCTTTTTGGAGGAACCAAATGCTCATTAAGAAATAAGAATCCCCAGACTTTGGTTTACAATATTTTATTCCAACTTCTAACAATTATCATTATCATAATAATTTAACACAACAATCACAAAATTTATTTAGCCATATATGCTAAGAAACCACAACATCTATGATGATACTTACTGATCATGATAAAAATCTCATGTCATATAAAGTACATATGAACATTGTTATATTATATATGTATAATGAGCATAAACTCCCCCGCACAACAAGTTTAAAGGGCCAAACACAAATTACATTTAGTCCTCAGATACCAACTAACAAATACACACACCAAAAAAAAAAGTATGCATACACGCTTTTATGTAAAATTGAAAAAACAAAAAAAGAGCCTACTAACTTCTTCTCAAAGTGGCGTTTAGTAAATAAGTCAATTTAAATTATAAAAAATATTGAGAATATTTTCAACATAGTTTTTTTTATCAATTGCAATGGGCTAATTTGCCATAAGTAGTAACTAACTTTGATTGTGCTAGGCATTCTCAACATAATTTCATCTAAGAGAATGTTTTCAACATAATTTTATTTAAAGTTGTAACTTTATGTAAAAGTCTACATCCTTATACTTCACATAAACATATTTTTTTTAAGAAAAAAAAGGCTATGAATAACTTGAGAATGAGAGAAAAGTACCATGTATTATTTTTTAAAAAACTGAAATAACAATAAGTTTAGAATATAAAAAATATTCAAATAGAAATCACACCATAATACCATTTAATTTTATAGTAGCATAGATGTAAAACAACATACAAATACATTTAGATTCAAGAAGTTGAAGGGGCTCACAATGACATGTATTGATTTGTGTAACAAAGGTGATTTTTACCTTGAAAAAGTAACGCATATAACAAAAAAAAGAAGAAAATAAACAGAATGATATGAAGGTAATGGAAAGATTATTTTGAAATGAACTCTTGATGTTCAACTTTAAGCTACAAGGATTGAAATTCAATTAATGGATAAATGGAGTAATAGACCATAAAATTACATTAGTAAGGACTTGCAATTGGTTAATATCCTGAATGCATGCACATCTGCAATAGATTCCGTATCACATTCTTTTTGAAGGACCTCCATCTGCAAGTGCTGAAAAAGAAATAAGTGCATAAAGACATATTTTATGCAAAACCATTAAAAAACTTCTGTATACTACACTAAAAAACAAATTTCTTTATTCACAACTGTCTTACAAACTTTGGGAGGGAATAGATCTACAAACTTCTACAATTTTAAAATTTGAATTTGAATTTTAGAAGAACCACAAATCTGCTCTGAATCTCTCGCCCTCTACCACATGCAAGTTACTTATTTTTTTCTTCTTAATGCAATCAATAGAACATTTATTTGTCTTTTATGTTTTTTCAAAAAAAGTTGAAGAAAAAGATGCTAAGTAAAAATAAGACAATAGCATCTTTCACAGGGAAGGTGAAGCCAGTCAAAAGTTCAAACAATTTATCACCAAAATGGCTTCAATTGAGAGAAAAGTAATACAAGTAATAAAAGCATAAAATAATCATGAAATACTTAAAGTCATACTGCTTTATCTATTATTATCTGGAATAATTTTTACTGAGAATCGTTCTAGTCTATCCACAACAGTTAGAAAATACCTTGTAGCCTCAGTTGCGTCATCAGAACAAAAGAGGGCTCCATGAACTACTACCAAAAAACAAAAAAATAAAAAATAAAAAATAAAAAATAAAAGAAAACACAGGACAAGCAATGAGGAAATGCCAATGTTGGACAAATATATTGAAGTTGAATGAGCTTTTGATTACCATTAAACGAACACGATGATGTGGATCCGTCATGCGCATAATACTAAGCATTGACTTAAAAAGGGTATAGATAGAAAAGCTTTTTGTGTACCTTCTAAATGCAAGCATAAGAATGGTAACTTGTCATTTTATACTTTTTCATTAAAGCTGGTAAAGTTGATAAAAATTAAAGTTATAAAACATCAGGCTTAAAATTTCACAAATAAAGGACTATGTCCTATTTGAAGGATTTGACATACATCATGACATATCATATGCAGAGGTAGCTTTAAAAGAATGGAGGCAATCAAAACATTTCTATTGAATGCTGCTCAATCGCCTATGTTTCACCTAAACACAAATAATTATTCAACAACCTACAATTTATTATTTATAGAATGCAAGAGTAAAAAACTCTAACAATAAGGATGCAATACACATACTCACACAAGAAAAACTAAATGACAAAATAAGACCAAGCATCTAACGTATTTTGCAATATTGACAACTATGTAGATAATGACATAACAAACCAAGCTTATGTCGTATTCTGCAATAAGATGAAGGAAAGAAATTTGATTAGATGGAAAACCTTAGATCTCTTATTGTGCAATAAGAGACTATGAAGGAAAGAATTGAATAGCAAAGCTAGATGATGACCCATGAGACCAAGCTCCTAACCACAGACTATTGACCATTATGTATGTGTATTGATTTTACTGTATCCTTATCATCTATTTCAGAGTACGTTTGGACTAGCTTTTGAGAATAGCTTTTACGGATTTCGAGATAAGTATATGAGAGGAATTTTGTCTCGGGTTGCGCAAACCTAGGTTTAGAGGTTTCCCAAACAGACCTAAGTATAGATCCTCAATTGGAATTTCAATTTTCATGTTAACTTAGTATGATAGACGTTCAAAGCATTTTTTTTAAAAAAAATAAACGGGCCTTTGTTTACATCTTTTCCTGACTTTGAGCTTTTCCTTATAGAAGATGCTACTATTTGGATCATTTTTTGAGCATGAAAATAGACTATTACAACTAAAACAGAATTCTGGTAGGGATAAAAAGCCTATACAGAAGAATTAGCTGCAATTTGGTTCCCTAAAATTTTCAACTGAAGGATCTTCTGGTGAATCAAGAAAGTTGCCAAAATCCACTAAAATACCACATAGTGCCCTTATCTCTAATTCTCATGAGTGTAATGAAAAGAACAAAGTTATTCTAGTATGAGATAAATCACCAGGAGCATAACCAAAAGTATTAGAGGGTGTAACTCCATCTTATTCTCCTAAATGCAATGGAGTGAATAATTTTAATATAGTCGGTAATAATTTACCTAGAGCATTAGGAACTATGAAAGAGAACGGAAGCATTTGACAATCTCTTCATGGATAGATCCCTTTATTCTGCTTAGTGTGAATGGTTCTTAATAAAAAAAACACCTAAAATCATGTTATGGATTACCCAAATAAGGGGGAAATAAAAATGATGTGAAGAGCAATAAAGAAAAGTGAAATGCACTGAAAAACAATAACAATAAGGGTTCCAAGTATGGAGACCAAGAAAAACCATCGCAAGAGAGAAAAATCAAATTTGCACCTACAAACAAAAAGATGAGAGTAAAAATTGGAGGCTTAGCTTAGTATGAATGGTTCTTAATCAGGAAAAAAACTAAAATCACATGTTATGAATTACCCAAATGAGAGAGGGAAAGGAAAAATGAATTGAAGAACAATACAGAAAAAGTGAAATGCACATAAACCAGGCAAATGTCTTCATTAAAATAATGAGAGCTCATAGATCAGTATACCTTGAAGAACAAAAACGAAACAAGTCCCAAGAACGAAAGAGAAAATTGGTCCCAAACTCCCCGTAGTCACCATGGCATCCTCTTATTTGCCTTCTCCACAAGCTCCTCAGTTGCTCAATCCCTCGTTAAGGGTGTGTTTGGTTCAAATGAGGTTAAGTTAGGTGAGATTTATTAAAATTAGGTTAGGGGGTTATAAACTTGTTTGGTTCAAAAAGATGTGAGGTTAGTTTTAGTTTCTTGTTTGGTTCAGGAGGTTAGGTGAGGGGAGTTAATTTTAATTGGATAAGTATACCCTTTTTTCTTACTTTATTTATGTTTCTTTTTTTCCTTAACAATTTTTTTATTTAAACTAATATTTAATATTAATGTATGAGCCAAAATTATAAACTTTGATAGGATTTTTGTTTGGTTAT
>JBAGKO010000008.1:9700418-9717267 GCA_037177275.1 Acacia concinna
ATAATAATTTTTATTGATTAAAATATATATTTTTAATTATTTTAACAATAATAATAATAATAATAATAATAATAATAATAATATATTTTTAGTTTATATAATATTTTTTAATTGATAATAATAATAGGGGAGGGCAAAATTGTCATTTGCCCTCCCCTCCCCTCCAATCCCTCCAATTTGGAGGGGAGCAAAATAAGGGGAGGGGAGGGGAGGGGAAGCCAAATTTTGGATCCCCTCCCCTCCAACCAAACAGACCCTAAAAGTACCTCCTTTTGCTTTCAAAATCTGAGCAAGTATAGAAGCTCGACTAGTTTTGTATTTTTCTTTAAAAAAAAAAATCAATTCTTAATTGCCCAACTAAAAGTGATTTAAGTTTTTGTTTTATTCTCATCAACTTTACAAACAGTAAGTAGCTGAAAAGATATAAATGTTAAACTCTTCATTTTAAATAAGTTTCATATCAATATTGGTATTGAATAAGGGTAAAATTGGAAAAAAAAAATTAAAGTACAAGATATTCTTCAAATGTCTCTTATATTTTAGGATGTAGCATAGATAGTGAATGTCTCTTATATTTTAGGACGGAATGAGTAGTATTCAGATTAGACACACAATTCTATCAGTTCAGAATGCTACCAACGGGTATTGATGTCGTCTATGAAGTAGTATGAACTTATCTAGTACATATATTTGCAGTATTATTGTTAATATATTTTTAATTACTTTCTAGTGTTAATTGTGGTTTTATTTCACTTTGTCTATTAAGATGATTTAAACCCTCAAATTTGATTAATAAAGTCATTGGTAAGACAAACTGAAAAAGGGAAAGCTCAGGATAGGTATTGGTCATAATAAAAAGGGTATTGGTCATTTAAGTACAAGGCCTTGAGTTTGAGTCTTTACAAACGTAAAGAAAGTCTTTTAAAAAGTTATCTTTAATGAGGTCTCACAATGTTTAAATATGAATTAGTCAAAATAGTCATATTATAAACTATATGGTAAAAGGGTAAATTTGCCCTATAAATATTTACTTTAAGGTAAATTTGCCATGAAAGTTTCAATTGGGGCAATTTTGTCCCAGAAGTTTCAGAAATTGGACAATTTTGCCCCTACCTCTAGTTGACCGTTAGTTGGTTATCAGTTGACCAAATATGTTGAGCTAGCAATTCACAGATCATCCACTGTATTTTTGTTAAAGTGAAAATTTGTATTAGAAATTTTAAATCCAACTTTTAAAAAAGACAAATTAAATTACCAAAGGACTTTTGAGATAAATTTTCACCTTAGTAAAAATAAATTGGATGACATGTGAACTATCATTTCATTATATTTAATTAACTAACGATCAAAATTAATAGATTTAAAACTTTCAAGAAAAATTGTCACTTTAATAAAAATAAAGTGAATGACATGTGGATTATTAGCTCAACATATTTGGTCAACTGACGGTCAACTAATGATCAACTAACGGTAGGGGCAAATTGTCCCAAAGTGAATACTTCTAAAACAAATTTGCCCTTTTGCCTTAAATTATATACAAAACAAAAAATATGTGCAAATTACTCAAGATATTCCCTACGGTCCTTATTGTATGTATGATTTAATTAAAGAGTTGATGTTTTAATTTTTTTATCATGTTTTCCTAAATTAACTTAACAATAATCAAATAGGAGGAGTGTGGGGAATTTAAAAAATATCATTAGTGTGTTTTAGAAAAATATCATATTAACTAATTTAAGTAAAAACATTCTTTTTTTTTCCCCTTGAAACTAAAAACATTCTTAATCAACTTATATTAGTTAATTAGATTTTATATTAAGAAAAGTTGCATATGCTAAAGCTGAGGATGAGTTGTCCACTCAAAAACTTAGAATTTTAAATACCTTTGGCAACAAATTTAGCTATGAGCAATTGAGCATTTTTCAGTAATTTATCAAAAAAATAAAAATAAAGTGCATCAATTAATGAACCACTGTCATCAATAATGACACGGTGTTCCGTTACAATCACACACACACGCACGCTCACACACAACACTCTACAACCCCCCCTCCCTATTCTTTAGAGGACCCACTCTAAGGATATGGATCCTTTATTAGGTTCTGTGGTTCAATATGTGAATGATGCTTCAACCATTTACACCCTACATTTTTAATTTCAACTCAACCCGACCACACTAATATACACTTTTTAAATTTAGTTAAAAATTTGATTTAATCTTAAATATAAAATTTTTATCTATATTGTTTCTCATATTTAACTAATTTTTTTTAAACTATCAATATCAATACTCCCTTATCTATTTGTGATTATTAAAACTGGAGAGTAATTTTAGAAGATTAAGTTATATTATAACAATTAACTAATTTAATTAGTATTATTAATCCTTTCAAAATAGCTAATAGAATCTTATAATTATGACCGGATGGTGTACTATTTATATTACATATATATATTGTTAATTACTACTCTAGTCCTAAATATAACTTTTTTAAAAAAATTTAAAAAAATTAATTGTATTACTTTAAAATATATTTAAATTTATCGATTTTTAACTATTTTACATAATTTATAAATTAATATATAATATAATGATACACTTTATATCTCTAAAAAAATCAACTAAATATTATATTTAAAATAAGAGAAAGATAGTATTTTATAATTATGTCTGCATTTGTAAATTTATATTTATTATTGTCCTGCAAAATATCTCTGTTTTTGGATGGACTATTTTGGCATACTTGTAATTTGCTGCATGCAATTTTCTGAGAGAATCCAACCATCGTCATCAGAAGTCAGTCAGAAAGAACCAAATTAGGGTTCTTCTTGTACAGCAAACATCGATTTCAGAGTTGATTCCCTTTCTTCAACACACAAAATGCTTTCTTTTAATTTTCTCAAAAAATGAAATCCTCTTTCTGTTCTTTCTCTGCTTTTCCCCGCTCTGATTCCAATTTTTATTTTCCCTTCCTTCCGTTCTGTTTTCGGGGATATATAGTCCGAGAGTCCAAACAGCAGATAAGCCAAGAAAATCTTGCGCATTTTTATGTTGCGCTCGAAATTCTGAGAATGTTTGGCCTTTTAGACTGTGTTTGGCTCTTCGTGTTTTGGGATTCCCTGAGGCTGAATGTCCTTCTCTCCCTGCCAGCCTCTAGTACCTCAGTTCACTTTCCTCCAAACACTGCCTCTGGCGCATTCTCATCACATTTCGCGCAAATTAGCACATTTAATCACCTAAAAACCAAAAATTATAATTAAGCCCCACAATGTGTGTAAGAAAACACATAAGAATCAATTTTAAAACATCAACGGAAAAAAGGAAAAGATAGATGAATAATGATAATTAAAGTATGACAGTCCTTATAATTTCATCTAATATTTAATCAGGTTCCAAAAGGATTTTTTTTTTTTCCCTTTTTTAATGCAGCCTTAAAGTTATCTCTGTTAACTACATTGGTCCTTCTGTTTAAAAACTGTCTTACATAGTCATGACACCGTTAAAAGTATGAAGTGATTGTATAGTATTCCCCTTAAATTGTAGAGGGAGAATGTGAAAATTGAAATGGAGTTGTTTGTTTGTATATATATAATTCTTTCATGAAAGATGATGACAACAATAATTTGTTTCTTAATGGAAAAAAATTGATTTTTTTGCTTGCAATCGGGAGGAGTTTACATGTACTATGAAGCTTGAGGTAGAATGTCATATTAAAACAAAATCATGCTTTGTTCAACTCTATGTTTAGAACACAAAACAGAAGTAAATAAAGTAGGGGCAATTTAAATATCTTAACCAAAAAAATTATATTATTTTCATTGAATGACGTAACTGTAGAGAAAATATGTGATGATTCTAATTATTTATGTTTCTATGACCAAACTCTGAAAATGTGGGTCCAGATTTTATAGTGATGAATGTATGTATGTCTTTGTTTTCTTGGTTGAAACAGAGATACATGTATTTTGGGTATAAAAGCCCAAGATTCAACTTTAATTCTTTTACTACTTTTTATTATCAAGTCATCTTCTTCAGTAGCATATCATGATTACTTCCTCTCATTTTCAACACTGCTTAGCCCCAATTTAATGTTTTGATTGACAGAAGGATCAATGGAGGTAACGGTTGAAATATTAAGGATCTAATAAAAAAAATAACTCTAAAGTCCTAATTCAAAATTGAACAAAAGTATAAGGAGCTGCATGTTAGTTTATATATATATATATATATATAGAGAAAAGTTTGGGTGAGTTGGGTTCCAAGGGCTCATTAGGGTCAGGGCATGTCTTCAGGCTCAAAAAATGTTTACAGAGATAACAATAAAGTTCTCACATCGGAGGCAAGATTTGAACTCACGATTTTATGGGTTATGAGACAATTTTTTACCAACTGGACCAACCTTAATTAGTAGCTGCATGTTAGTTTTCCCTAAATATGAAATACAAATTTGTTTTTTCCTGCGGATAGTACTATTAAGAGTTTAGGATTTATACGTTCACTATAGTTTTTTTCCCCTAAAAAAAGAGCGCTATGTAGAACGTAGAGCCCGAAATTACAAAATTCCAGATAATTAGCATGTAATTTTTTTTAATTTTAATGTAAATAAAGATAACATATTAGTTTATACTCTTAAATTTTTATACATCAAATAAAATTGAAGCTCCATGATATTATATTTAAGAATTAAAGTTTAAATAAAATTAAGCGTAATAAAATTATTACATAGATGGGTCAATATTTTTCATTATAATTAAAAGAAATATCATGGCATAAAGTGGATTTTTTCCATCAGAAAAATAAATACTTTTTCGTACAAAAAAGTCTAAAAAGATAATATAATCCCACCATAAAAAAGGAAAGATAATATTGTGAAAGTTTGCCGGAGACTTTCCATGGGTTGTCGGAGTGGTTGCCCACAAAAATAGATTCACACAAATATAAGAAACAAACACGTTACACATTCCTCAACTCAACAATTTTAAAAAGCAAGAACACACAATTTTCTTTCAAGTTTCCTCATTTTGATTTCAACATTCCCACTTATTTTTTAAAAAATATATTTTAATAGTCATAGTTTGTATAGTGCTGAGAGTATACTAATACAGGAACATATAACTACTGATAGATAACCCAAAAGCATTGTGAAGCTTCTCTCTATGATCATCAACATATCTTTTCTCCACTGTTCAATTCTGATTCTTGTTCATTCTTAGCTTCTACCTCTCCCTCTCTCTCTCCCCTTCCTTCACTCTCACACTTGATTCCTTTTATTCTTCCTCATTTTCTTGTTTTCTGAGAATAATTAACCTTGGTTTCATGTCTGTGCCAGAGAAAGACTATGTAAGCTTATCAGAGACTCCAACCCCATCAATGGAAACCTCAGACAAGTTTTCTCAGAGAAGAAACGGCTTGAATCTTAAGGCTACTGAACTAAGGCTCGGGTTACCCGGGTCGGAGTCACCCGAGAGGAATTCGGATTCGGAAGATAAGAACGAATATCCGCTAGGCATACTGAAGAGTCTCGTGTCTGGGGCCAAGAGGGGCTTCTCAGACGCCATTGATGGCGGTTCTGGGAAGTGGGTTCTCTCTGGCAATGGTGGTTCTGATATGGGTTTGGGTACAGATTGTGACTTGTTCTCTCCCAGAGGTGGTAACTCCGGCAAGACCCCTGTCGGGTCGGATTCCGGCAATCATCAAGCGGGTTTGATTCCTTCTGTTGTGAAAGATAGTATTCCTCAGCCAACAAAGCCTTTGCATGAGAAGAAGCCTCATTTTCCTGCTCCTGCTTCTAAGTATCATCATCTTCCTCTGATTTCGCCTTTCTCCTTCATTACTTTGTGTGTGTGTGTGTGTTGTTTTTTTATTTTGGCTGGTGTTGTCGCTTCTCCTTCTTCCTCTTCACACACACAACTACACCTATGGATGTTTGTGTTGCTAGTTGTTGTTGCTTCTGTGTTATGAAAACTTTTTTATAATTGTTTTGTTTCTGTGCTAATTTCTTCACGTTAGTGTGCTGACAAAGATGGTAGAACTACGAAGTTTGAAGATTTTTGTTCTGATACTTTTGAAGGAAAGAGGAAAGGAATGTTTTCTTAAGGGGGGGGAAATATTGTTTTAGTTTCTTGAAAATTTGTGTTCTCTGGTCTTCAATGTCATGCTGTGATATTTTTATGTAATTTAGAGGATTTTACTTCTGTCTTAATCATTTGATAGTTCTTGTTAATCTTTCTTGTTTATGATTCCAGCTTGAACTCCTGCAAATATTTGTTGTCTTAAAATTTCTATCTGAAATGTTCTCCTATTCTGTTCTTTGAATCTCAAGAGCATCTGAGTATGTCTCTGAATGAATCTTACAAAAAGCTCATGCCTCTGAATTGAGGTTCCTTGTAGAAGAACTAGTACAAAGGTGTAAATTGTTGACTCTGTGTGTGTGGGAATCAGGGCACAAGTTGTGGGATGGCCACCAATCCGATCTTTTCGGAGGAAGAACTCGGTGGCTTCTCAGCCTCAAAAGAATGGTGTAGACGCAGAATCAGGAAAGAGTGGTGGTTGCCTTTATGTAAAAGTGAGCATGGATGGTGCTCCATACTTGAGGAAGGTTGATCTCAACAACTTTGCCTCTTACAAGCAACTTTCTTCTGCACTCGAAAAGATGTTCAGTGGCTTTACAATGAGTGAGTTCCCTTTCTTGTTTCTTTCTTTCTTTCATTTTTTTTTTTTTTTGTTATTACATATTCTCCAGTCTTCAGTATTCTATGAATCTCGTGTCAAAGATCATTTGATCTTGATAGATAACCGTAAAGGGTTCAAATCTTACATACAAAGTAGAACCACGGCGAGAGAATTGCTCGAATCTTATACTACTTCAAGTTCTTAATATAAGATCTCGTTTGTAGTACAAACTATTATACAACAAGCGAGATCTTATATTAAGTACAAGAGATAGTATAATAATATTGGATATTAGATAATTGTATGAACAGAACTTGATTCCTTCTATGTCTTACAACAAGTTTGAAAGGTAGCTGCTAGAAAGGCATATGGTATTTAGCCTAATGAAAAGATGTAGAAGGAGCATTATATAACTAGATCTTGAATGATATATGGTCAGAGAATCTAATGGTATCACGTGATCCATGTAATTGACCTTGCTCACTGAGATAAGGAATGTTACAATAGTTAACTTTGAAGGTTTCTGTATTATTTGCATTGGTTATTCTGACGATGTTGCTATCATCGACAAATTCAGGTCAATGTGGCTCTCAGGGGGTGTCTGGTCGGGACAATATGAGTGAGAGTCGATTGATGGATCTGCTAAACGGTTCAGAATACGTGCTCACATATGAGGATAAGGATGGTGATTGGATGCTCGTTGGTGATGTTCCTTGGGAGTAAGTGCCAAAGCTTCTTCTGATTGAAGTCTGTTACATTAATGATATTAACTGCTGCTAACTTCTTTTATTATTGGACTATACTAATGAGAAATTGCCTCATCTTTATTCTACTACAATCAACAAAGAACAAGTTAACGTGGCACCTCAATCTTAAACAATCTTGCTGTTTTTGTTTTAGGATGTTCACTGATTATTGCAAGAGGATGAGGATAATGAAGAGTTCTGAAGCCATTGGGTTAGGTAGTGCCAGCATTTCTTATGAAACTTTAACCATTTCTACTTTAATTTGTTATCAAATCTGCAGAATAATAATAATAAAAAAAAGAGAACAGAATGTCAGGTCTGAAAAAATAAGGCTGGTTTATATAGTAATTCACAGCAAGTTGCTCTGTTCATAAACTGTGCATAGTGTGACTCTCTCTGTTCTCTAAGTTCCATGCAGCCACAATAGTTTCTCAATTGGCTAGTTGATTTAAAAATCTGCTACTTCTAGGCCTGTTCTAAACGGCGATCTTACGTATTATCTGACCGATCGATGCAGCGCCGAGAGCGATGGAAAAGTGCAAAAGCCGGAACTAAGGGGGAATGTGAAATCAGATTGAAGCATATAATATATCATCACGATGATCATAAATTATAAAGGAGGTGGGTTTTATATATAAGGCCCTTGTCTGTATTATATGTGTAATTTGAAATGAGAAATTTGAGTGCCTCAAAACTTATTATTACTAGCTGCCTGTTGTAGATGGTTGTAAGCTTTATTGTGTTTGTGTTAAACCCCTCCCTCTTAGCTTTTTAATCTATATGTTGTTGCTGACCTTATTCAGGCTAAGCCTATATGTTGCCATGCAAATTTTGTATTCCTTACCTAATCTCTCTCTCTCTCTCTCTCTCAAATCAGTTTAATTATAAGAGCTTTTTGGGGTTTTAAGAAATTTTAATTTGGGTTAAATTATGCATAATATATCTTAATTTTGAACCATGTATAGATAATCTCCGTAACTTTTGAAACTTTACAATGAAGCTATGTTATTAACTATTACTCCTTCTGGTTCTAATTATAAGGTTTTGTTAATTTTTTTAAAGAATCTTAAGAAATTTAATTACATTACTTAATCAAATCATACGTTATATTTTATTATATTATATATTAGTTCATAAGTCAAACAACATTGAAGAAAAATGATAAATTTTAATGTCTTAAAGGAATATAATTAGTTTTTTTAGGATTTTTCAAAAAAAAAATCTAACTAGATCTTATTATTAGAACTGAAAAGGTTATATTTTATGAAGATAACTCCCATGTCATTAATTTTGTACATTACTTATATCAATCAAAGTTTTAGGGATTATATTCATGCAAATGAGTTTTAGGGGGAGTTATTCACACATACATGAAAGTTTATGAAGGTTTATTAGTAAGTTTAGAAGAAAGAGTTACTAGCCATATGTTGCCTAATTAATAATTTCTCAATGTGGACATTCTTCTGGAATTGTTCATATTGAATTAAAAGCGTTTGAATTCTATTATTTTAATTCATTAATTTTAAGTTAATAATTGAAAGATCTGTTTATTTTAATTACTTCGCTTTCTGTAAATTTTAAACTAAAATAAAATCATTCCGATTAGATATGGATGGCATGAAAAATATCGTTAGTGCTCATTTCTTTAGGTATGCAGGGAATCCAAATATTTTGAATAATCATTTTAACAACTATTTTGGTCGTCTCTGAAGTTTGAATTTGATTTATTTGGTAAATATTGAATTGGATTTTTGTAAATATAAAATATTATATAGAATAGCTCTTTCCTTTTTAAGATGCTGCCATGACTCAGAACTAGATTGATAATATTAAATATTATGTAATTTTCTTAGGACAAAAAGTAGCCTTGGCTCGAAGAAGCAGAGCATTTTTTTTTTTTGCCAAAGAAGCAGCAGGGCAATTTACGTTATATTTATGAACATTCCATAGTTCGAAACGTATTTTAATATAAAATTATAATCAAATTGAGTCAGATAAAAAATTGACGTATTTTTCTTACAATGATATATATCTTTCTAATCAATATATATTTCTTACAAATGAAAAAATAGTTTCTTACATTTTTCATTTGTGATTGCTTTTGTCCACAAGCACAATAAATTATAGATCACAATGTCTCTTTTCAAAAAAATATCTCTCTTGAATGATTTAGAGCTAGAGTCCTATTGGCCAAGACATTTAAATGAAGGGTAGGAGGTGCAAAAGAGAATAAAATTTAAAATGTCTTCCTTCAAAGCAAGAAAGTGAAAGGATCAGCCCATCAAGGACAACGGTCGGCTCGTTTAAGTCCTCATATTAGTTTTAGTTATTAAAGCCTAAATTATTAAAATAAAAGTCCTCACTCTTGCTATATATACATGTGTTTTACTCTTATTCATGCACACATTTTTTTCCACGTGTTTCATGCCTACACTATTGAAATATTTTTCTTTTCTTTTTTCTTTTTTTTTTTAAAAAAACTACAACTTTAGTATAATTTTTTTTAAGGGAGAATTGCATTTAAATCTTAAGGAAGAGAAATAATTTATTGACAAGTTCTATATAATCTCTCCAACTTGTCAATATAATTCCTCAACTTTTATGATATTATTCTTTTTAGTTGAGACCTACATGCAATTCTCCCTTTTCTTAATCTCTTTTTAAAACCTTCTCAAAGAAATTTTAAATTTAATAATATTAAAAAAAAAGAAAATTTGTTTTGACGAAAAAAAATTGATCATAATAGAATAGTTTATGTTTTAGATTGATTCTTATTCATTTGGGAAGTTTAACTTTTTGTTTTACTGATATTTATTATTTGAATTAGGGGATTTAAGTAATTATTGTTTTATTTTTTGATATTTCAAAATAGTTTAAAATTTTAAAATTTAAGAAAATATTATGATAGGCTGAAAGCCAAAGCTTTATGTCCAAAGGCTGAGCTTCAATAATAAAACAATTTTAAGGTATGGGACTTCAATAATAAGTGACAACTCTGCGAAATCATATAATTAGACTTAAAAGATAAAAATATATTGTTGAAGTCACAAAAATAAAGGAGCATCTCTTAGAGCCTTCAATTGTAATTGAAGGCTGCCTATAGTTTGACTTGAGGTTGGTACCACAAATAGTGAAAGTAGTAGTATTTAGTCTATTTTATTATTGGTCATTTAATAGTATTTACCCTTAAAGAGTGGTCTTTTTTAATTCGCATGAGTTCATTGTGTCCCTTATTATCTGGGTCGCAGTGTAAGCTAACAGTGCTTTTTTGGCTACTAGATTCTCTAGCTATTTTAGGGTTTGAGCTGCTTTTCAACTAATAACTATACTTTCTAACCAAAGAAAATTGATATAACATACATATTGTCATGACCATTAATGATTTGAAAACATACTCCTAGAGCCTTATACGTTTTAATACCCAAAAAAAAAAAAGTTAACACCTTACTTTTAAAATATTAGTCAAACACCACAACATAATATCAAAGAATCAAATGACTATGGTAGAAAAGTTTCAAACAAATATCTTAATCATAATAGGAAGCTAAATTGTCTATCACGTTGTATTCTATTGACATGAAAATTTTGTTGCAAGTGAAAAATTGAGTTTTATTTCACTTATAATATCAAGCCATTAGTACCTTTTTAATTAAAAAAAAGTGTTAAACTTAATTGCTCATAAAGATAGTTTCAAAAGATTTAGATAATGATACCCGGGTAAAAAAGATTTAAGCCCATGTTGTAAAAATAATTTTAGTATAAAAATTTAGTTGGATTAGTTTCGAAGATTCATTGGAGTTAAAGCATACCTCTAATCTCAAAAAATGTTTACTATTTTTAAATTCGCCCATCCATCTATAAAATCATTACATCGATGAGATTTAAACCCACACCCTAATAATGAGCCAACTCTTCTTATGAACTGGATCTACACTTGTTGGCAAGCGCATGTTGTAACAATTTTAAAACAAGTTTTACTTGAAACATTTCGAAATCATAACCAGAGCAAGAGTTGGATACCTAATATTTGAAACAAATACACTTTAAGGCCCAAATTCTCATAATCACCCCCACAGGCCCAATTAATATACAAAAATTGATTTTACATACCCCTCTCCTTTGCCGTTGTAAAGTTGAAAAATTCTTATATGAATTGGATTCATTATATTATTTCTGGTATAACCTATTAAAATATAACATACTCCTCTCCTTAATTAGTACATAATATCTAGTTAACAAATTTATATAGAGTAGGTAAATTTGTATAGTAATTGATAACTAACTTTTATAAAAACAAAAATCATTTATTTAAGATTTTGAAGTTTAAATTGTTTTTTTATCTCTTAAAAAATTAGTTAAATTAGTTATTTTTTAAAAAATAGTTATTAATGACTCTAAAATATACTCTTAAATCATTTACATTGAAACTACTACTTGATACAAACTCCATCCACATTTTATAACACATGTTAATATCTGGAAAATAATTTTTGCTTTTTAGCACTATAGTTGATACCCGAAAGTGCTGATCCATAGAAAGCATCTGAACAGAAAATAGACAATAGTACTTACCAAATTAGCACAAGATACATGTACGTACGTACGTACGTACGTACTCCTGTGAATACAAGTAGTGGTGCTAGCAACCTAATTGTCCGAGAAACTATGCTTTAACATCTGATCATGGTGGATTATTACAGAATTGCCACCGTTAAATAACCTGATGTCCCATTTGCTATGAGAAGCAATATGGCAAATAGCAGCAAAAGCATGGCCCAGGTTTTGAACTTGGAAACAGACACATGGTTATTCACCGCCTCATACAAATTTGGCTTCTCCGAAGATGGCCCGGAAAATTCAGAAACATTGGCACTACCGACGCTCTTATCGTCCCTACCAAACGTGTTTGATTCGGCAGTTCCTTCAGCTTCTTCGCTCTGGCCATTGACCATCTCTCCCTTCACTTGTTTGGAATCCAGGCAAGTCCTCTCTGTTGCCTCTGAGCTATTTTCACTTGTCTCGAAGCTGACATGGTCGTCTTCCTCAGCAATATCATCTTCTGATAATTCTACTATTTCATGCTTTGCACCGTCTTTATCATCCTGTCCCGGGATAATCTCTATGGATTTTAGGGGCTCTTGAGGTTCACTCTGATCTATTTCCTCGAAACTGGGGCTGTCGGCTGAAGACTCCTGATCCTCTTCCCCAGTCCCGTTATCGTTGAACGACACCGTACTTTCCGGCGGAGAATCATCAGATAGCATGATCTCCTCTTCGACGTAGGTTTCAACATTAAGGTCAGGTGTGTCCTCCTGAACCAAAATCCGGCGAATTATTCAGCGTAATCTCTAAAGCCGCCACTAAACCATCAGGACCGTATATTAATTTCAACGATGACAGAGAAAAAATGTATTACCAGAATGGAAGTTTGGCTGGCGAGTGACTCAGAGGAAACAACTTGGTCCTTGGTCGTATGTGATGTTTCATAGCTGGTGAAACAGCAAAAATGAATAGACGAAGCAATAAAATAACACAAGCTAGAGTGACAAATAACTAGCGATTTTGGGGCCTCTAGTTTGTCTCTCTCTAATACTCTTGCAGGGATCACATTTATTACATACTCATGAAAGCAATGAGAAAAAATGTGATCATTATCATCTACACCGTTAGATTGAATTTGGATAGTCCACGTTTAATTTAATTTTTTATTTTATTTAAAATAAATGTTTATCTTGTTATATGCATAATTAAAATAAAGATTATCTTATAATTATTACTTCTCACAAAAATGAATTAATCATTTACAAAATCAAAAATTAAAATTTTAAATATGGACCGTTCATATTCAAATTTAAACAATTGAGATTTCATCACAATGATAAGAAATTAGTTGTTCATCATTGTGATGATCACCGAATGCAGTCCCTACTCATGTAATGTCCTAATCTCTCAAAGATTATTTTCTTAAGTTGTTTCCTTGTGATAGTTATATTTTAGATAAATGAGTAACATTTCGATATATAATGCCTATTAAATGATGAATGTTTTTTCTTAATGATTTTTCAGAGGAGAAAAAAAACTCTAAGATCATGCCTTATTTATTTTTTTTTAAATTATAAATAATTAAAAAAAATGCACCATTTTAATTTTATATTCTAAGATATCAAAATGTCATTTATTTTATGTAAAATCTAAAAATCATAAGAAACAAAAAGAAAATATTAAGAAAGTTATGAAATTTTAAGCATATTAGAGAAGGCACATTATTAGAGGCTCTAACTAATTATGGGCATATGTAAAAGAGATAAGAATTCCATAAGATTTGGGTATTACCACGCGTTGTCATGATTAGGGGAAGAATCTTGAAGAGAAGGGGTGCCTTGGGAAGGATGGTCAGACTCAGATTGTTGGGGTTTGTGAGGGGAAGGCTTAGACTTGTTTCGGTTGGTGACAAAAGATGCGATGGCTATGACACCGGCAACGGCCAAGGCTCCGCCAAAGATGAGAAGCGCTGCAACAGGAGCGCCACCTCTACCGGCGCTTAAGGTCTTGTTGGGGATCCGCTGGCTTTGGCACGCCTCCATCTTCAACTATGGCTGGTTATCGGCCTCCTAGATAGCTGCTCAAATATAAGAGGTTCAACCTCAACGATGTATTAGTGAGGGATGCAAGAATGTTACTTGACATGCCCCCGTTGAGATCGATACTTAGTTGTATTATTCTGTATTGTGTGTGTTCATCGTATGTGGTTGGTCATTTATGAGTTTCTTATTTGGCCTTTTGCCATTGTATGTGGTTGGTCATTTATCATTTTGTTCATTAAAATTTTAATTTGGGCATGTGTATTATGTGTTTCGAGGTTGGTGATTGAATTTTTTTGTATTTAATTTGGTTTTCAAGAATGTTCTATATAGAGGGCTCCCTTTCACTATTCTCTCAATTCAATGTCCTTCCTATTGATCCGAATGAAGATATTTTAAGAATGAAAATTTTGTTGTAGACATTTTGAAGTTCACTACTGTTCTTGTCTTTCAACTTCTGTCTATAACATATATATATATATATATATATACTCATTTTCATTTTGATTTTCTGATGAACATTCTCTCTCTTTTTTTTTTGGTACATAAATTTTAGGGAGGGGGTTGGTCTCACCCCAATCCAAAGGCAGGGCACAAGGCCCTTGATCGGTTAGACCTGGAGTACATTCACCTCCACTCGGACTAGCCTGAGGGACAACGCCTCCAAGACCAGTACCACTCAGGCTAAGAGATACCTCCCCAAGCGCCTTGGTTTGAGTCACTTTGTGACACTCCCAGGACTCAAACTCCCCCTTAATGGAAGAAAGACCGAGCCCCTCATCAATTCAACCTAAGAACGATGGGTGATGAACAGTCTCTTTAGTTCACAGTTTGTATATATTGACTATTTATGACCATTTTTATACATATAGTAAGCAATCCTAGAACTATGAATGGGACTAATTAAGGGTGGCCCTTGGAACTACGAATACGAGTATACAATTATCATGGTGGGCAGATTTAAAACATAAAGAGGTGTATAAAATGTTTTAAGGGAACTCCTATATCATAGTTAAAATGAAACTAATTAATTACACCATGTTAACCATATTTATTCTTAATTAAATACCTCCTTAATTTGTAATAAAAAGATTCCTTAATTTCAAAAAAGAATTTAATGAATTTAAAAGGTTGGCATTTGGAATTGCCTAGTCAATACAAGTCTATTAGTTTTTTACTAAAAATTTTTAATACACAATCGTCAATTATCAATCAATCAACTTCAGCCATACTCTTGAAAAACTTATAATACCTGAGGTTTAGTGAAAATGGTTTAGATCCACAATTAATAAATGCATGATATTAAATGATTATTTCATAATATTTTCTGCTTTTTTTTATTTATGTTTATTCATAGTTGATTAATTAAGCAATTATGTTCGGAAATGATTTGGTTATTTCTTAACTTTCTTAATTGCTTTTATTTCCTAGTTTCCTCAAAACATGATCCATGCTGCAGAAATAATTTGTTTCTGTTCCTTTATTTTTTGGGTTTCCAAAACAGTGTTATAAAATCAATCATTAATCATCATCAACTATCAACTATATCATTGAAAATTTGTAATAAATTATTGTCAAATTTGTGAGTTGAATTTATGAGTTTACTGGTTTTATTTTTCTAGCTTACCAAACTAAGTTAGATTTTATTTAAATACATGCCAGCCATAATTAAAGTCAGTTAAACTCATAAGTTTACATACCAAATTTACTGATTTTCCATTATAAAATTATGTCAAATCGTTCTTTCGCTCGTGTTATTTTGATTATATTAATTAAATAACTTTATATATAAAATTCATATAAATTTTTTTATTAGACATAATAATATATAAATGTTGATGCACTTATTTTCATTTATTCATATTCAAACTATATTTAAATTAAATCATTTTCATTTTTATATTTATATTATTTTATTATATACTTTTAACACCTTTATTAATAAAAAATAAACTCTTACGAGTTTACAATTCTAATTTACATTCTTGTCAAGAGTTTACTTAAACTCACAAGTTTAACACTTTATCCTACGGTTTAATGTAAAACATGTCAGTTTAAATCAACCAATCAATAAATACATGATAATTATTATTTCATGATTTCCTTATTTTACATTTGTTTGTATTTAATTGATTAAGCAGAGGTTGAATTTGAGAGGTCCCCACATTTATTCCGAAAAATACATAATCTGTATTAAATTTGATTTAGTTAGCACAATTGCATACTCGTCGATTTGAACTTGTTTTTAAGAAAAATGGTGAATGTGGAAATTTAGCAATGAATTTTTTTTTAAACACCCAACACAATTAACTATTTTTTGGTATAAAAATAGATAACCAATTTATTTGGTACACTTATAGCAACGTCATTAATTTGAATTAACTTCCGTTACTTTTTACACTGTGGATCCCACAAGTTTTCTCACTTTCTATTACTTTAATATGTTTTTTAGAAATATGTGTCTTTTATAAATGGAAAAATATAACTTAGATCCCATGGAAGCAATTTTATTTCAGTCACCTCAAAATATTACTTTAAGTTTTTCACAATGCAAATATGGGCATTTACAAGATAACTAAGTGAATAACAATTTTTTTCAATGTAAAAAAGAACCAAACCGGACCGGTTGGTCGGACTGGACCTCTGTTCGGTCCGGTTGGCTTGAGAACCGGGAGGCCAAGTCGACTCAGCCGAGTCTTAAAAGCAAAAAAAAAAAAGAAGAAGCAAAACAGCCATAGAAGGAAGAAAGAAAATGGAGAAAGTGAAGATGATGCTTGAAAACTGGAGGTGCTTTCACGGTGAAGAGGGAGCAGAAAGATATTCAGCGTGACTTCGGTAGAAACAGAAGA
>JBAGKO010000008.1:9717367-9728693 GCA_037177275.1 Acacia concinna
GAAAAAATATGTGGCAGACCAGAAACGTAACATTGTGTGAGTACTTCCCTTATTCTATGTGTCTATATATAGAGTGGAGGGAGAATAATTTTTTCATATTATAAATATTAGATAAAAGTAAAATTAAAAAACTGTTGAATTTTATAATAGAATTAATAAGATTTAAAATTTTTCTTGGTTTGTATAAAAATATGAGAAGTGCCTTATATATAAGAAGAAAAAGTAATTATATATATATATATATATAATTTTTTGGTGGGGAATGAGTCAAATAAAAAATCAGGTAAAAAAAAAATCAAAGAACAGGGATAATGGTGTTGAAGCAGGTGGTGGAGGGTCAACTCCGACAATAAAGAAGCCATTAATATTGTATCGTGTAATAGCCTCACTGTGGTAGATATGACCGCTGAGAGCTAAAACATCCAACAACCAATGTTATCTAACTAACGACCGTTATAATTTTTACATTATTGTTTTATTGGCTGACATTACCGTCATTTTTTTGACTTAAACGGTCATTATATTTTTATATAATTTTAAATTTTTCATACGTATTTTTATATCAAACCCTATTATTATTATTGCCTGCAACCCTATTAATATATTTGTACCTTAAATCAAAATTCAAAATATGCAAATTTTACAAAATATATTCATGATGTCGATGAATTTAATGTAAGGAGAAAATTCATGTTTATAAAAAGTAAGAGTTACTCCATTGTAATTTTTTTTCACATAGTAGATAAATATAATAATGATATTACCAATCCTTCTCATCTTTTTTATAATTAATATTCTCTCTCTTTGGTCCTGAATATAAACAATTTATTTCATTATCTCAAAATTTAAAGAGAGAAAGACATAAAAAATATAATTAAAATAGGTAAAAGATAAATAAGTTATACAATTGTTAATTAAAATATTCAAGATGTTAATATATCTATTTTTACACTATCAACATCTTAATTCACAACTATAAAATTTATTTGTCTTGTATATATTTCAATTGTATTTTTGTGTTTTTTTCCTAAATTTAAACTAAATTTTCTTTCTCATCCATGTCAAATAGATACATTTGTATTAATTATCCCTCTCACCACTAATTTTCTTCCATTTCATCATACATTACCCATTATTTCTCATACTCTTTTTCATAACTAGAGACATATTTTTAAAAAAGCATGTATAAACATTTTTGATACATTTATTGTTTTTAAATAATATTAACTAGTAATTTTTTTCCCCAATTTGAAGAAATTACTTATAAAAAATACCGGAGGGAGTATATGATAAAATAACAAATCTACCCTTACCTGAAAATAATTAAAAAAACGTTTATATAAATATCATGAAAATTATATTTTTAGTCATACAGGCTTAGAGTTGGGCTGACATCTATCTATTAAAGAGAAAATAATAAAATATGGTCTGAAATGTTTCAGACGCATGGCTAGGGGAAGAAAAAAGGTGTTTTGAACACATACAAAAAAGATTAGAGGATATACCACTAGTAAAGAGGTAGACAAAACAATATGAAGTCTTTTTATTTTTTTGCTTTCGCAATGTATCTCTAAGTCCGGTAGGCTAAGAACTAATCCTTCGTTCATTATGAGTTCCTCTGTAGAAATGACAGCTGGCCAAAAAATAAAGATAGGAGTGAATACCCAATAAAATTATTGAACATGACCTCTTTATTTTAAAAATTTTAAAATGTGACTTCTTGGTTAATAATATAGATAAATATTTATTTGTTAATATAGCACAATAGTATTATGTGATTTGTGTTAAAAAAAATATTTAAATCAGATTCTTTATATATTTTTTATCAAATTCTCAAATTATCTATAATCATGTATACTATTTTTTTAATTATTATCATTTATTCATATAAAAACAGTGTGACACACAGTCTTATATGATTTATAAATTTAATATAATAAATATAAAAAACTTGATATAAACTTGGTCCCTCGTGTAACCCACCTCACACACCGTAACAAAAAGGTAGTGGTTGATGCTGCATATCTAGCAAGAAAATATTATATACAAATAATCATTTTCCATTCTTCCTGTCAATATATATATATATATTATGAAACATGTCTAAAAGCTAAATGCCCTCTATCTGTCAGTGAGGAAGAATTTTATAACGGAGAGTTGGATAGATTAACTTCTAATTAATTAATATGAAAGGGTTCGGTTTCGGTTGTGGTCGAGGTTCGAATATCTTGCCTATCCTGAAAAATTAATGACTTTAGTGTCAGCATCGCACTCACACAGTCCATAGATGTAATTTGCTTTTTTTTTTTTCCTTTTCTGTTGAGATGCAATTTAGTTCTATGTTCTAAATTCAATATTTTGTTCCATTATTCTGCTAATTTCACTATTTTCAATCTTCCCTTATAATCAATAATTAACATATGTATTATAAGTTGGCTCTCTTGGGCATGTTATCAGGGATTCAATCTTTTATCATATATACGGGAAAAACAAAGGCCTTACTCTAAATTAAAGGAATGGGAGGCAACACCCAGTCAAATATTTATTTTTTTAATATTTGTGAATTAAGTAATTATGTCACTCTTATTTTTAGGAGGCTCGAAATAAAATGGTGATCAAGTTAAAAAAATGTTCATTTACGCAGCGTAAAAAAGATTTCAAATTAAAACAGCATTAAACACTAAATATTTTTTTTTTTGCCATTATCAAACACTAAATAAGAACATTGTTTTATGAACAAAAAAGATAAAGAGGTTAAGTGGATAGAAGATAAGAGAATACAAAATTTAAGAGAGAAAATGAGAAGCAATTTTTGTTCAATTTCTTGGATATGTTGCAATGCTTGCCCAGAGGCTCTATTTATAGAAAAGTAAATTCTCTTGAAGTTATAGGCCTTTAATTTGAACCACAAGTCTTACTGACTTGGAAAGGAAGTAAAATAAAGATAAGAAAGTATTAAATATAGTGAGGCAGATGTCAATTAGGATAAATAGACATCTATATAATTAATATTTATAACATATTAAAAAATCACATCACCTTATAGCATTATACATTAAATGTTGGTCATATTTCCTTCCTTAAACAAATGGAGTTGTATTCAACAAAATAATCTAGTCTCTCGTAATGTAACAAATTAATATTGGAGGTTCCATGGAAAGAGATGCCCATAAACCCTAAACCTTATAGTGCCTCATTCCTTTCAATAAAATGATAATCGTGCATATAAAAATACTTAAATAAAAATCAACAATATGTTGATTAAGTGATAACCGAGCTTATCTCTATAAAAAAGATAACACAAGTTTGAATCATAGAAAGATAATTTGTTGTGAGAGGCAAAAATTATTTGTGCTCTAAACCTGGAAAAGAATTATACCCTTCGTCAAATTAAAAAAACACTTAATTAAGTTTGTCCATGCATTTATATATTTGTTTTTACATAACAAAGGAAGGGCGGGTTTAAGAACCTAACAATAGTGATTGGGGCTTCAAAAATCACAACCAGATAGAAACTCATGCGTTCGGCCATCAATGAAAATCTGGCTTTACCACCTTTCATATTATTTTGTATTTTTGTGTTCATTTAAAAAATGTCCATATGCTGTACCCAAAAAAAATCCATATGTTATTTTCTTCAAAAATTTACATGATTCACAAGACATACCAAAGGTGCAAGCAATTAAGTTTGGATTTGAATTATGGAAAGCAGGGTTTGCATTGCTTTTTGTTCGGTGGAAAGATTACTTTAGAGTGACTCGATCTCTGATGACTTGTGATTAAAACTAAGCATATTCTAAACTAAAAAAAAAAAAGTTTTTTCTTTTTTTTTTTCAGGGTAGAAATCAAAAGGTTAAAACCTTTGGTAGTTTTCCAATTTTACAAGTGGTCTATCACATACCTTTGCAAGTGAGCCAATCATGATCTTTATGGTGACTTCTCACATTTTCGTTCTGTGGTGTGAGGGCCTTTTTATTTTTGTTTGAATGGTCTTTTTAATAAAATTATAATATAATGGCAGGATAAGAATTAAGAAGACCAAAGAAGATTAGTGTAAAATAAGGACATGTGTTCGACTGAAATTTTTAGAATTTCAGGTAATTGTGAAAAAAACTACTCAACTTGTTTAACACGTGCATGCGTTTATTAGACTGGAAGAAGAACTATTTTAAAAAATTGAATATAAATAAAATAAATCATTTTTAATTTTTTTTAAAAATATAAATCATTTAGAATATTGAATAAATTTTAGTGGACAAAGTATTAATTTAAAATGTATAATTCAATAAGAAAGCATATGGTCTATTTGTTTAGGGGCTTTGGTTTGGTGTGAGGAGAGGTGAAGGAGAGGATATTTAGTTGAATTTAAAAAAATATAAAAAATTAGGGTTAAAATTTTTAATTAATTTTTTGTTCTTTTATCTTACAACTTATCTTCATAAAAATTTTGTAATCCCATTTTCCCAATTTTTAAAATCAAATTAATAAAAAAATTTCCCTCCCCTTGCCTCAAAATTCTTCATACTAAATAGTCCCTTAACCTTAAAGATCTGTGCAATGTTGATTTACGTGGCCCAGTGAATGGAAATTCTTTTTATGTTGTTTGTGAGGAGACAGTTAATAGTATGAAACTATGAATTATGAGGTCGCAGTATGTTATTTCTGTGATTGGTTTCTCTTGACTCTTTTTTCTAGTAGAGCACAATTTGAATGTGATCGAGACCAAGGGCTTGTTTGATTGTGTTTTTAAAACAATATTTTGTTTGAAAAAAAAGGTTTTCAGTGACTTGTTTTTTTTTTAAACAGAAAATTGTATTTTATAACTAAAAAGTTAAAACAGTTTTTAGATGTTTCTTCATTTTTATTTTTATTTTTCTATTTTTTATTTGAGGTAGTCACTTATCCAATATTGATGCTATACCGCCGCGTTAACCACTAACGTGTCACCAGTGACAATTGTTTCTAGCTCATTTCAAAATCAAACTCTTTTAAAATAATTATCCAAACATTTTTTTCTTTTCTTCTAAAATTTGTTTTTAAAAATAATTTTATAAGTCTATTTTAAAACCACTGACAGTAAAACATAAACAAACAAGTCCAAGTCTGTCAAGTTCTCCATCCTTGAGAATCTCCCAAAGAAAGAGAACCATTTTTTTTTTTACCTAGATGGTCACATCATTTTAGGGCGAAAACATTGTCATTTGGATTAGAGGAGATAGAAAGAGTAGATGAGTTTTTTTTTTAATTTCTTTTTTTAAATTGCGTGAGTGGTTTGAAGGATATAATAGGTGATGTGTTATGAAACAAAATAGACACACTGTATAATACTTAATCAATCGAACACTACTTGAAAATGGCTATTCTCCTTAGAAATGAAATATTCCAGATATTCAAGGAAATTCGTGCTCCCATTAGACTATTTGTATCTATCTGCATTAGGATCCCGATTCATGGATCTCTTAGTTTGAGAAATCAAAATAAAAGTTACATATTATTGTTCTATTATAAATGTCACATGATTCTTATTTTTGCACTTGTCATGTACGTAATTCTTTTTCAATATATTTTATTTGGGGAACTTGGCAAGTTGATAAAGGGCTATTTTTTTAATATATCGAAGGCAAGTGATACACTTGTAGTTACATAACAGTGTCACTAAGGCGCATTATAGCAAGATGGATCCAATGTTAGCCTAGATTAGCTAACATTGGATTCGACCACACAGTTGGGGGAGAGAATAGTAAGGTAGGCTCCGTCTTTGTGTTATGTGCCATATTGGCTAAAGAATCAACGCATATCATCGCTTCTCTATGTGCATGAATGGTCTGAATATCTCAATTCAAAAAGATGAAGGATCTGGCTGAGTCAATCTCTTACTGAAATGGGTGGTAGTTTTCTCTATCTACCACTAGAGTGTGAATGGTTGTAGTAGAGTCAGAGTATAAGTGGACTTTATTGTAACCTCTTTCATTACATAACTTCAAGCTCGTTGGATAGCTAGGATTTCTGCCACAGTGTGTGAACAACATCCCAAATTTTGCAAAAACCCTCCCTTCCATTACCCTTAATGGTCTCGAATCCAGCATCTCATAGCTGCTCTCATTGCGATCTGACAGAGCCATCCACATCGACTCTTATGTATTCTTTTGGCGATGGATGTCATCTGTCCTTAAGTCTATCGGGTAGATTGAAGACTCTATTGAGTAGTTTCCCTCCTTCTACTTCTTCCAAAAGCAGTTACTTGCATTTATAAAGGGCCCTTTTGAATTGACTTATTCCAAGTAATTTTACACTCTACTAGACACATACACAATAAGGGTTTGTCTAATTAATTGTAGTAACACTAAATGCGCACTTAATCAAGTTAGAAAGCAAGTTGATTTTTATTTAGCACCAAATAAACCTAGCTCTTTTTGTTTTTTTCTCCAAACAATTCATTGTCTAGCTCATATACATTGGAGAGTTTCTGGGTGGGAGTCTAAATTAGTTTATTAAAGTAGTATTGAAAATTACTTAGGATTTAGGGAAAATTCTAGAAAAATACCTGGCGAAATTGCAAAACCCAGGAAAGGCTGTCATCTTTTGGAAATCCCAAAAATGGTTCTAAAGGTGCAATGTGGATTTTGGAAATCAGAACAAAATGACCATAATGCCTATTGTTGTAATAAGTTAGGGAGGTTGTTTTGACTTTTGATATAACTGACGCACAAAACAACATCTGGGAAAGGCACCAAGCTGATAAAGAGAAAATAGGTGAAGCTTGAAGAAAAGAATTGTGGAAAAAGTGTAAGTTTATTTTCCAAGAATCAAGTATTTTCTTATTAATCTCCTTATGCTCATCTTCAATCTCCCAATGCTCGGCTTGTTTCCATTGTTTATTTCTGTCGAGATAGTGTTGTAGCTATAGTAAAGGCTGTAATGTTTCGATAAGTGCTAATCTCATGTGTTGGAGAATATTAACGTGGGTCTTGTGAATAAGGGGATTGAGCAATAAATGAGAGAGTGTAATGGTGGGTATTAAATTTAGTTGTTATGAGTCAACGGGTATGGTTGGTCAGAGTAAAGGTCTTGACTTTATGCGAATGGTCAGTCAATACATAAAGGTTCAGACTTAATTCAAAGGTGCGGAATTTACGTCAGTTGTGCACGGTTTGGTGTTGTGATGATGGGCGTGAGTCTGGTTGTTAGGTGTGAGATGGTTTATTAAGAATAGGCAAATTGATTGTGATGGTGTGTAGAAGGAGTAGTATAAGGAAGATGGTCAGGAGAAAGGGGAAAACGTTGATGATGTGATGAAGATGAGAAAAAATGAGGTGGATGGCATACTGTCAGGAACTGTAGTATAAATTTGTTGGTAAATGCATTATTGGAATAAGTAAAGCCATTAAGCAAGTTGTGAATGGTTTGTCAGGAACTATAGTCTATTGCTTATATTGATAAAAAATAAATGTTTTGTGACTCACTTTGTTATTAAATGATAGTTTATGTTTTTAGGTTAGCATGCATAATGACATTGAATATTGAAGGAAAGCCAACTTTGAAGTCACTCATTTGTTTTTTCCATGTTGGAGGCAAGTTTGTAGACAATGTGGATGGTCAAATTAAATATGATGGTGGGAGTGTGAGGGTGAAATCCATCAAGGAGGATATAATGCTTGATGAATTGAGGGTAAGGATTAGAGAATGGTTTGATATAGATGGTAGTCGATGTAATATTAAATATACTTTGTGCTTTGAGGACAAGACACTAGTAGATTTAACTGATGATTTTGAAGTGGAAAATTTGTTTCATTATAATGAGAGTAGTGCACACATTTATGTAGCATCTGGAGGCATTGATAATGTAGGAGTGGAACCACATGTCATTGAAAGGTATGTGACAGTTTTTTTATTGTTGGGAAATTTTTATTTCCATTACTATTGTGGGTAAAATGGTTACAAAATTTGTCAATATGATTGTAGGGCTGATACAACCATGGGAGTTGAAGATGAAATTTGTTTTGATGATGAGCCTATGTATTATGAAAAGAGTGCTGAATATTCGACAAATGAATGCATTGGAAGACCTCTCCTTAGCCTTCCATTTGGAGTTGATAGTGCATCAACACCTATGCCGGAGATGAGCTCTACAAAGTGAAAGGAAGTGTTGATAGTAGTAAACCAAACATTTCCACATGCATAAGAATTCAGGAAGATACTACATAAGTTCGATATTGCCCACATATTTGAGTATGTATATATGAAGAATTCAAAAGATTGTGTGTATGCCAAATGTAAGGTTGAAGATTGTCGATGGAGGATAACTGCAAGGGCAATAGGGAAGGGCACTCCTTTCATCCATGTGACAAAATACACTAAAGAGCACATTGCCCAAGACAACCTTGAAGTCACACATGCCAAAAATTCAAATTTGACATTATCAATTATTATTGAAAATGTTAGAAATCACACAGAGAAGAGTCCTAATAAAATCAGAAAGAGTTTGGTAAGAGATTATGGTGTGCAACTGACATATAAGCAAGCATATAAGGCAAAGAAGAAGGCGATGGAGGATATTCATGGCAGACTTGAACAGATATACATGTTGATACCATGGATATGTGATATGTAACAACATAAATTTTGAGTTTAGAGTTAGTTGTAGTCTAACCTTATTTAGTCAGGAGTTATAATAAATTAAGAAAAAAAAAGAATGATAATAAGTATCAAGTTTAAAACAATAAAAAATATATTAAACTAATTAGTCTATAAAACAAAAATAATGCAAATGAAATACTTTATTAGAATAATTATTTCAAACATATGAGTATATATGAGTAAAATTATCTTATTATTAGAAAATGAAAAAAAATGTTGTCGGAATATTGTACCATTATTTTTTATTATTATTATTTTTTTATTTTTTATTCAAAATTAAAAACCCTAGGCCCACCTCTATATAAGTCCATTTACTGTTCAAATCCCCCTCAAACCCTAGACTGACGCCGCGCACAGGCTTCACAACTTAGGTACTGTTCTTTTTCTCTCATTCATTTCCTCACTCGCCATATCTGCCTTGTCTAACCTCATTCCTTGCTATTCTTTCATTTTTCTTCCATTTGTCTGGTCTTATCATGACTTTTATTTCCCCTCTGTGCTTGATTACTAGCATTTACTCATTTTCATTTTTATTACCTCTTATGTATTTCATGTGGCTATGGGTGTGCACGCATCCATGTAAAAAAAAAAGAAAAAGAAAGAACAAATCACACCCATCCCATCTTCCAATTTTATTATGTGTGGGTGTGTGGATATATATATATTATGTCTTTTTTTTTTAGGAAACGTACGAACCTGTAACACTCTCTTTCTTCCATTAACTTTTCTTTCTCCCTTCCCAATAATACTGTGTAGGTGTGTATGTGCATTTATAATTTAAAAAAATCCCTTATTACCTACGCCTACTGTCATTTTTTTATTATTTGTATTATTTCTACTTTCATTGATTGGGAGTTGCGTCCAGTAATAATTCATTATATATATATTGTTATTTTCCCCTTGTCTTTAATTCCATTCGAATTGTACATGAATATCTATATATATGATTTTCTTTCTTTCCTTCTTCTCCGTTCACGTGCAGTACTTATTGTCAACCTATGAACTCTTTGATTCTGTCTCTATGAATATATATATAATAAATTAAAAATTAATCTAAAAATTTAAAAGAAAATATATGACAACTAACAAACATATATTATATATTGCCAACTTTTAGGCTAGATTTAGGTTTTAGGCTAGAATTAGAAACATTGTAAAATAGCAATTTAAATTTATATTTTGTAGACTCTCATTGAGAGCTTGGGACTAACTCATGTGCTTACTTGTGTGTTGGGAGTAACGGGTAACTCTGAATATTCTTCCATATACTTGTGAACTGTGTATGATTAAATTGTGAATGATTTTTGAAAAAAAATGGACTGAATTATATGTATATGTGTATGTATCCTAAATTCTTAAGTAAGTGATGTTATAAGTGAATTTAATTGCAATTCATTTTTATTCCCTTTAAAAATATGTTAATTACGGCTAAGACATGTTTAGATTATCATTCCTTTCAAATATGCTTTTATGTGTACGGATGCTTTATATAAATGGAAGAATTAATTATTGTACTATATCTTGATAATATTATATATACACACTGGTGGTTGAATGTATCTGTCATGGATGTTGCATTTGTGGATGGGTTGGAGTAAGGAGGACTTTATACATTGAGATCTTTTACCACGTGGTATGTCATCACTTGGTGTACAGAAGATGACATCTTTCAGGGCCCCTTCTTCCATATTTTCCTTTGGCCACCTCCTTGGGTTTGTTGTTCTAAGGAGGGGAGTCATAGTCCAGACTTAAGCTCTATACCTTTAACTGAGTGTATCTTAAGAAACTGGTGAGCTTGAGACAATCCATTTAAATGGATGAGTTCTTATTTGACTATGTGTTAGCCTATGGCTCCAGTTTACGGAATAATGGTGGATGGAGATACAAGGGAGGTTGCATAATTATAATTGTTTGTTGTGATAAAAATAGATATTTGAGAATTGATAATTTGATTTGAAATGGTGCTGTGTGAAGTTTATGATATATGCAAATATATATGTAATTAGTTCCTTATTTTGTCATATGTGATTTACTTATGTGTGGTAGAAACTTTTAGTAGTTATTGAGATCGTGGCATCTCATCCCAAAATATTAACACATTTCAGGTGATTGACAAAATAGGAACCAAGGGAAGCATCTATGGAGTTAGTTGTAATGGCTCTTTTGTACACCTGGAGCATATGTTATGTTGTTTTTATTTGCCATGACCCTAAGACTTCCGCATTTTATTTTATCAAACTATTTTGAGGATTTCATTGGAAACCCTGTATGTGAAATATTTGAACTAAGCATGTATTTTGATGACTAGGACGTTTAACATCCATGCTTATTATATTAGAGATACTATTGTATGGATTTTGCTATGAAAATTAAGGTGTTACATGATAGGCTAAAGGAAAGTAATGAGAAAACCATTGCTGAATGGGAGGCTAGTGGGAGCAACACCTTTGAGCGTGTGTTCATAGCTTATGGATGTTGTATACAAGGCTTCATTGCTGGTGCCAGACCTATTTTGTACATAGACGGAAGTCATTTAAGTGGACCATACAAGGGAACTATGTTGTCGGCTTCTACATTTGATGCGAACAATGAATTATTTCCGTTTGCCATCGCCATCGTCAAGGGAGAGACGAATGAGGACTGGACATGGTTCCTTCAGGTGATTAAGAGGGTACTTGGTGATTTGGAA
>JBAGKO010000008.1:9735365-9752423 GCA_037177275.1 Acacia concinna
GCAAATTCACAGCAGCCATGGAAGGAAGAAAGAAAATGGAGAAGTTGAAGATGATGCTTGAAAACTGGAGGTGCTTTCATGGTGAGGAGGGAGGTGAAAGATGGTAACCATGGTTTCGATAGAAACAGAGGAAATGAAGGTGGGTCACGGTGGTGGTTCAAGGCTCCCTCTCTCCAAGCTTCCGGCACTGCTCCCACGGCCTCTACTCTTCTTGTGGTACTGCTTACGACTGATCATCTCTTTTCCTTTCACGGCACCCCTCGCAAAAACCCACAGACTTCTGGCAAATAAGAGAGAGGAGAACTGAAGGAGATACTAGTTCTGGTATAGTTCCGAGAAGAGAAAGGAAGAGAGAAGGAGATATGATTATGGATCTGCGTGATGCGTGATATGATGTAGCATGATGCATGCCAAATAAATCTCTTGACGTGGGGGATAGAAGGAAAGCAAGAAAAGAGGAATGATAATTTGTACCGGATTGCCTTCAAAATCACGTGGGAAAGAGAGAGAGAGAAAAAAAAGATGAGTTTTTAAATATAAGAATATACAAAAATATTAAATTCTAATCCTATAATTTATGGGCTTATTTGTTAATAATAATTTTTAATAACTTAGATAATTATAGCATAATTATAGGAATCATAACTAGCACTAATATATTTTAAATAATTTGTTTAAGATATTCATATTATTTATAGAAATTTTAAAAATATATTAATATATCGATACTTATTTTCTTATTATTATTTAAAATCTATTTTGGTTTCTTATATTTCTTTAATTTTTATATACTATTATTTTGTTATTATCAATTAAATTGAACAGACTATATGAGTTAATTTTGCTATTTTATCATTGTCAATTAAATTTAATATTTTAATATGGCCGGTTCAACCTCCGGTCAAACCCGGTTAAACCTTTTGAACTCTGAACCCATACCGTGACCGGTTCTTTGACCGATCCGATTTTTTGTACCTTGATTTTTTAACTCCTCGATTCTTGCAAGCCCCTTTATTTGTCTTGCAATTATCGTTATTTTCTTTTATAAATGCTCTTATATAAAAAATGAAGTCCATTATTGTCTTTTCTCTAACAAAAATTAATTTGATTTTGAACCAATGAGATTTACAAGATAAATATGAGTATTTACACTATAAATGAAGAGATTTACAAGACAAATAAAGGAATTTAAAAGAATCCAAGGAGTTAATAAATTTTGAGCATTGGCATATTTTTCATGTACATACACATATTTTTCTTCCAAAAAAAAATATAAGTGATAATTTGGGTGTTGATTGAAATAAAACTGCTTCAATGTGATCTAAGTGATATTTTCTCATTTAAAATGACACATGTTTAAAAATATATTAAAGAGTGAGAAGACTTGTGGCATACACAGTGCAAAAGGTAATGGAAGTTAACTTGAATTAATGACGTTGTTACAAGTGTTATCAAATATATTGATTATGTTTACTTTTACACTAAAAAATAGTTAATTATATTATATGCCAACATGTAAATAGTTTGTTACTAAATTTACAGTTTAACTCTTAAAAAAAGAAAAAAAAAGAAAATGTTGATTGTTTAACCTATAATCTTGACTTAGAACTAGAAAGCAAACTACTCCCAAGCTTGGAGACTTGGGGGAATTGTAACGATGGTTAGATTCATTCTGAAAATCACATATCATTTACTTTTATAATATATTTTTTGTGGCAAAACATTTTTTCAAATTCAAATGTTACAATAAAATTTTTAGGATAAGGTACAAAATTAGTAATGAAAATTTTTGTCATAAGCATTTAACACAAATATATTTTGAAGAGTGTAAAAGTAGACATCATCTTTTTAAAATAGTGTAATTTTAGCAATTTTATTAAATTAGTCCAAACACTCATTTCTTTTCTGACATGTGACTCTCTTTTTTTTCCTTTTAGCTTTACCACCAATTTAATAGCATTGCTAAAATCGTGCCATTTCTAAAACACTGTGTATAGTTTCGCATATTTTAAAAATTAATCGTGGTAGACACTTATAATTCAGATCGGCTGATCCTTATCACGTAAGGAAGGTTTTCTGTTTTTTCTTTTTTGCCTGTAAAAAAAGGAAGGTTTTATTTTGGTTTTCTTACATTACATGGACAAAATGAGAGGGCTTGCTATCTCCAAGACTACAACCCATCATTGTCCAAGTAACTCAACAGACTTATAATTCAGAAAACGATGTCGTACAGAGTTTAGAGTAAAGGAAGGCAACCGATGAAGTGAGAAGACACTCTTGTTCGGACAACGTGTCCACTGTGCTTTGACGGGCAAGTGGCAACACATTATATGTAGATTAGGGCAAGCATAAGATTGTCGTGTCCAGTTTCTGACTCTCTTCAACGTCCCTTCCTTTCTCCCCGTCTTCTTCTTAGTTTGGCTTTCAGATATTTTAGGCAATTGTAAGAAGAGCTAAAAGGATGGTTCTTTCAGACGATGAGCTCAACAGGCTTTACCGAATCAAGAAGACTGTGATGCATATGCTAAGGGATAGGGGCTATCTGGTTACAGACTACGAAATCAGTATGAGCAAGAATGAGTTCAGGCATAAATACTCTGAGAACATGAAAAGGGAGGACCTTGTTATCAATAAATCTAAGAAGGATAATAGCTCCGACCAGGTACTTCTTCTTTAACCCCTGATTTTCCAATATTTTCTCTTTGGTCAAATCTTCGGATCCTACTGGGGTTGAGGCGGCCAGTGTTTGAAGCTTCCTTTCAAGTTTTTTTTTTTTTTTTTTAATTTGGTGATTTGATTGTACTCAAAGCATGGCGCTAAGGTAATAGTTTCTTGGAAATTGTCTGGAATAATAATGAGTCTGTTGATTGGTACCGATAGGAAGCCACTATTGCATCACCCTCAATATGAAGAGGAGATAGTCTATATGTAATTGGTTGAAATGATTTGAATGTTATTGTGTTTACAACCAATTGGAAATGGAAAAGCACAATACCATTCAAAACGTTCTCACCACATAACTTATTAGGGATGTAAGTCATCATCATCTTGGGTTTAGGCCATTTCAGGAGTTAGAAATTTATGGGCGCAGTTCAAAATGTTGTAAAGAATAGGAAGAAATTAGGACACTTCCCAGTGTTGCAGAACAGAGAACCTTCCTCAGTTCAACAAAAATCCTTTGAACTTGACCCCCTGTACTTGGATAGCCGCCCAAACACCACATGTTCCAATTTCATGTTGGACAAAGCTCATAATTGTTTCTAAATGCATTTTGCTGCTATGCATTTTGTTGGGCCCCATTACCTTTGCGGTTTTAAAACACATCGAGAGTGGATGACCTTTATAAGGTGTCTTTCATTCACCTCTCCAGCTGACATGAATGGTAAGAGGCTAACTGCTGGTCTCTAGATTATTTATATACCCATCAAAAGGATCAAAGTTATGCTTTACAACCATGACACTGTATTTTTTATGTTGAGCGGTTCAGTTCGAGATTCATTGTGCAGCTTGTAATTATCACAATAGTTAGATGGGATAGTGCATGGAAAATGTCTTTTTTGTCCCATTTTGGATTTATATTTCATTTGTTTCATTTGCACCAGATTTATGTTTTCTTTCCTGAAGAAGCCAAGGTTGGAGTTAAGACAATGAAGACATACACTAACCGCATGAAATCAGAAAATGTTTCCAGAGCAATCTTGGTTGTTCAACAGAATTTGACTCCCTTTGCTCGGTCCTGTATTGCTGAAATATCTTCGAAATTTCACTTGGAGGTTTTTCAGGTGACGTGGTTTAGTGTTCTTGTTGGGAAAAATTCTCGAGTGATAGCAAGTTTATTGTTTTTAACATTGCCTTGCAAACGGTAAACTTCATTTTTGTACTTTGTGCTTGAGCCCAAATAGAAAGTTACCGTGGTGTTAGAGTCTAACATCTACCATTCATGTTTCTTGTTACTTTTAGATGTTGGGCTTCTATTTTTCAACACAAACCACTGGCTCAGCCTATGTTTCAAATAATATTTAAGAAACAGTTTTTTTAGTATATCTTGTATTCAATGAACATACTTTCTTTTCTTATAAGCTATGTTTATATGATTACGGACTTCATTTATCTTAATGGTAAGCTCCATTGACACAGGAGGCAGAACTGCTGGTCAACATAAAAGAGCATGTTCTTGTTCCGGAACATCAGGTGCTAACTGACCAAGAGAAGAAAACCTTACTCGAGAGATATACTGTGAAAGAAACTCAGGTCAGTATGTTAAAACCTGATTATAATGCATTGTTGTTTTTAAAAGGCGTCCTCTTGTCTTTCCCTCTTCATATGATATGTTGGGGTATGGTGTTTATGGCTTCCTTTTAGAGAAAGGCACACGGAAATTTTAGGGGATTGTCTTTTTCAGATATGCAGCTCTTTACAGAGCATTGCTATCTACTTGAGCTTCTGTTACTCTTTTTTTAATCTTTATTTATATTTTGATTCCTTTTCTTCACAGTATGACTTATCCAACTAGCTGTGTGTTTGTCATTTGCTCTCCTTTCCAGTGTCGTTTCTTCTTTTTACTCACAAAAATCTCATGTGAATTTTATCATTTGCCAAAAATGATTTTCTCTCAACTCTAATTGAAGCCATGCTATCAACAAAGTCGTGCGATCCATTTAGCCAACCCTTCCTAGTGCAATCAACAAAATTGTGTGATCCAAGTAGCTAACTTCACCTAGTGGAATAACGCATGTTGTTGTTGTAAGGCTTGATTGAAGCCCACCGTTAGTAAAGCTGAGAGAAAATGTTTTCTGGGAAATGACAAAATCTTTACAATCTTTTCTGTATGATGAAAGATAAAAGAAGGGCCTTTATCCTAATGAAATGATACTTCTGTATTGATTTAATCTTGAATAAATGTGACATCATATCCGATTTCTTCTCCAGGATGCTTTGGTATGGTGCTCATCATATACCGTTTAATGACACTACTATACTAGCAGTTCAACTGCATTTAGTCACTATAACTAATATGCATCATCTTGCTCCTTCCCTTAAGTTGGGAGGGAATAAATATACCTTCAATGCCCAACTTCGATAATGTGATACTGGTACTGTTTCTTTAGAGAGTCCATAAGTATATCAGCTACTCAGCTTGATGCTCCAAGGTATCTACATGTTTTGGCTTCACTAGTCCATTTTGACATTTTTCCTTAATGATGTGGCAATTTATCTCTGTTTCATATGCTCATGAAACATAGGCGCTGCAGCATCCATGGGAACACCTAACTATTTAGATACCTACTTGGGTAGCTAGGAAACTGGGGTTTTAGAAGTCCTTATTCTCCAAAAACTAATCCAAACAGCCTAGGACAAACTTATTGGCTCAAGTTTTGAACTGTAAAACTGATGTCTGGCCGTATCATGGGGCAATAATTAAGTTTCCCAACCAATTTTTATTTCCTTTGACCCATGTATATACTGGTCGATCTGGTTATGTTTGTAATATCCTAGCATTTTGCTCCCGAAATTGAGAGCCTTATAAAGCGTCCTTCTTTGATATCCTGAACCCTTATATGGCATCCTTCATTCCCCTCCCTTGAAGATGTGAGACTTGCCTGACTCTAATATCATAAGTAACATCCTAGCGTCTTGCTCTTGAAATTGTCTGCTTTGGGGCCTCCTCATTACCCCTGACAGTTTTAAAATGTGCTGAGAGGGGAAGCATCCATACTTTTATAAGGCATTATTCGTTTCTTTTCCCAGCTGATATAGGACTTCACAATCTTTATCTTGAGAAACGAGTTTAGCTCCCCTTGGCCTTGGTTTCGTTAGTTGTTTTCAAATTGGAACTGTTCAGAGCAAATCATCTACCCAAACAAGTAGGACTATTATATTGGCCCCCTCATTTACAGTGAACAATGAATAGTCATTGAGGCTCTTGTTGAATCCGGCTAATGCTTCTTGAGAACTTTGAATTCCATTGTCTAGAAGCATGTTTGAATTTATACTAGCTTTGGAGTAGTCTGCGTATCTAGTGCCCTTCCTTACCAAATCCTTTTGGTATTAATATATATATAAACTTGTTTATGTAAATCTCCTTTTAAGAAATGTGTAAGAAACATCCATTTGATAGAAGTGCCATTTGTGGACTGATGATGATGTTTCTTTCCTTTGTGACAGCTTCCCAGAATCCAGGTGACAGATCCAATTGCAAGATATTACGGACTGAAGCGTGGACAGGTCGTGAAGATAATCCGACCAAGTGAAACTGCTGGACGTTATGTTACCTACCGATATGTTGTGTAACTCTACCAACTCACTCTATTTATAACCTCAGCTGTGTGCTTCATTATAGACTGTAACATAGAGCTGGTACCAAAGAAAGGTCAGCATTTTGTGCCAATATTCTTGCTTTTGGGGACCGGAGTAGTTAAGTTATGCTGTGCTTCCATTAATAAGTGTATTAGTTGTTGCACTCTCGGACAAAAATATAAAGGAAAAAAAAGGTTAAGTTTGAGGTTTGGAAAATCTTCCAAAAATACCACAATGGTCATGGAATAGCAAACTGCAATTTTGATTTTGGTCAAAAGATGTAGGTCTTGTTTGATTCTTTTTTTTAAAAAAAAAAAATTCCAAAACAATTTTTAATTTAGGGTTAAAGTGCTTAAATAGCCATCAACTTTTCTCAAAAGTGCAAAAATAACCATAAACTATTTTTTGGAGTAAAAGTAACTATGAATTTTTAAAAAGGATGTAAAACCGTTAAGTTATTGTAGCGCTTTTAATTTTTTATAAGGGTTTTCTACACGAAATTAACAGTTTGCTATAGTAACTTCACGATTTTGCACTATTTTCAGAAGTTCATAGTTACTTTTGTTCTAAAAAATAGTTCAAGGTTATTTTTGCACTTTTGAGAAAAAGTTTATGGCTATTTAAGCACCTTAACCCTTTAACTTAAGTTTTGAAAAAAGAATTAAAAAAATTGTTTGAATAGATGTTTTAGGGAAAATCCTATTTAAATACCACTTGAATTTTTAAAACCCCAAAAGGTTTGTTAGAATATTCAAAACCCAAAAAGGGAGGAATTTGGGTTTTCAAATTTCGGATGTGAACAGTTGCAGGATTTTTGCTATAAGAGTAATGAGATTATCCATAAGAGTAATGACATTCGCTATAATTTTTTATCTTTTTCTCTCCCCATGTGACAACACTATTTATCTGATACTGATACATAGTGACAGAGGAGAGAGAACATGCTAGTTTGTGGATTTTCGCAAGTTGAGTAATGAGATTACCCATAAGAGTAATGGGCTAGTTTGTGGATCACTTTTCACTTCACAAAATCTGAAAACATAGGAGAGGGGGATTTTTTTTTATAAGAGTAATGAGATTACCCATAAAAGTAATAGAATTCGCTAGTTTCCATATCACTTTTCACTGCAAAAAAATATAACAAAACCCAATTTTGTCCATAATACTTTGGTGTCTTTTAGAAATGCTAACAGACCTTTTGGAGTTTTGAAAATTCAAGTGGTATTTAAATGTCATTTTCCCGATGTTTTAAAACATGTTTAATCAAAAAAATTGTTTGAATAGATGCTTTAAAACATGTTTTAGAAGTGACGTGGCTGTTGCTGTGCAAGCAGTGATGTGACAGTGGCTGTCGTGTCTCGTGAGTAGTGGTGTCGATAGTAAGTGACCCCCTAAGGAAAAAAACGCTTGAAACTTGTTTTTAGGGTTAAACAATAAGTTTGCCTTGAAAGTATGTATGGAGGGTCAATTTTGCTTCGAAAGTTTTTTTGAAGTGATTTTGTTCTGGAAGTTTATAAAATGGGGCAATTTTGTCCCTACTGTTAGCTAACAAAATATGTTAAACTGGCAGTCCACATATCATCCATTTTATTTTTGTTAAAGGAAAATTTGTCACAGAAGTTTTATATTCGTTACTTTTGACAGTTAGCTAACAAAAATGTTCACCTGGCAGTCTACATGTCATTCAGTTTATTTTTTTAAGGTGAAAATTTGTCTCATAAGTTCTTCTGTCATCTAATTCTTCTTTTTTATAGGTTAGATTTAAAAATTCTGGTACAAATTTTCACCTTAACAAAATTATAGTAGATAACCTGTGGCGTCCTAGTCTGGTCCAGTTTGGTGAAAAGCAACCTTTTAACACAAAAGTCCCAGGCCAAACCAGACCAACTACTCGAGTTGGATCAGGTTCAGGACCAGGTTCTTAGTCCACACAGTCCAGTCTGGTCTAGCCTGAAACATTTATTTTTTCTAATAAAAAATTGTGTGGGCCTGCACTTAGTTCTACCCCTTATTTAAGAAAAAAGTCTACCCTCACTTAACTACTCTTGTGACCACACCCTCAGTTCTTTTATTTATTTTTTTCCTTTAACCCTCTTGCCTTCTCTACTTACTCAGTTACTCACATTAGTCACATAACCCACTGTCCCACTCCATCTCTCCTTCAATCTTGCCTCCATCATCCTAGAAAATCTCATTCCATCCTCAGGCCTTCAATCTCCTTGCTTCTCTCACCCTCAATCTTGTGGCACTGCTATTCTCACATCTGGCTCTCCTAACCCTCATGGAAACTTTATGGTCAAGCACTCACCTCAGCTCGATGCCTCTAGTGTTTTGCTACTACTAGTCCTCCCCTTGAGTCACTTCCTCTTCTCTTAATCGTCAATCCTCCCTCTATTTTTCATTCTCTAGTTTTCAGTTGATTTTTCAGTTATATAATAGAAAATTTTTTTTGGGCTTACTCTAGAAGGAGATGTTGATGAGAAATAGTTTCTTGTTTTCTTTTGATTTTTTTTCATTTTTTTGGTTTAATAAGGTGTCCATTTCATCATTATCTTCATCATCATCTAGGGTTAATTAAAAAAATAGGTATATGGACTACCAAGACTAGTCCTCAGTCCGGTTGACCAAGTCCAGTCTGATTCTGGTTGCTACTAGACTAGACTAGACCTCAAGCTACCTTTTTTAGCCTGAGGTCTTAACTAGACTGGACCTCGGGTTTGCCTTTAACCTGGTCAGGTCCAGTCTATGCTCATCCCTAACATGTGGTTGAGAATCTTATTTGTTTAAGCTAATTAAGCACATGGGATTAAGTCAATTTTAAAACCACAAAGGGCCATGATTCATTCTTAAAAAGTGAAGATGGCTCAATATGATTCAATGAAAATAAAGGGTCAAGATTCAATCTTGAAAAGTAAAAGATGAAGGGCTAAGTGTTAGAACTAGCTGTCACCCTAGAGGGGGTGAATTAGGTGTCGAAAAGATCTTATGGACTTTTTGAAATTTTTTCGTGGACTAATAAAAATGATAAGTATAAAAGTAATGTTCTATAGATTCAAACACAATTAATCAAGTTAAATATACTGGAAATATAAGAGTTAAAGGAAGAGAGATTGCAAACAATGAATTATCCTGGTTCGGTCCAATCCATGATGACCTACGTCCAATCCTCAAGCTCCATTTAAGACTTTCAATCCACTATCTTCTTGTTTGAATTGGGTACAAGAGAAGCCACTACACTCCCTTAAGTTTCTCAGGTATTTGAGAACATTTACATACAATAAGTTTACACTGGGTTCTTGTAATGCCTTTATAATTCTTTTAGAATCACTTCCCCTTACAACCCGTAAGGATACAACTTTAATGATGAAGATTTACAATGAATATTCTCTCTAAAGAATAGATAAATAACCACTGTGGCTCAAATATAAGACTCTCTCTATTGTTATATTATATGATTGTTGAGAAACAGAGAGTATGAGATATTAGAATTAGAAGGTTGGCATTTGGATACTTTTCTCATGCAAGCTCTCGTACATTGTCACCTTGCTCATTTTGAATGTTTTTCCTTTTATAGTTGGTGTATATTTGATGACCATTGAAAATAATGAAGTGTCCGTTGGCCCGTTAAGAAATTTTTCTTTCTGTTGAAATATAGCCGTTGGAGATCCGACTCAATTTTGGCCTTTTTTCATCTTGTGTTTAATTCCATATTTGAAACTTCTAATATGTTCTTAAACACATATGATAACTTGTAGAAGTAATTAGAATAAATGGGTATCAATAATCATGAGTATATAATTGAATCAGAAATTATCTTTACGATGCTTGGTTTTCTGGATCTCAAGATTACACACAAACTTGAGGTTTCAGGATGACCTCGAGGTAACTTGAGAATGTCATACTTCATAAATATACTCGAGGTTTTTAAATAACAAAGAAAATTTTGAAATCAATACTCGAGGTTTTTACAAAAATATGTAATTTTGAGGTTTGTAAGTTTACTCGAGGTTTTAGTCTAATAGTCACTTTAAAAAGCAATGTGAACCTTGAGTTTATTAGATTCACTCAAGGTTTTAGTTTGAAAAACATTTGAAAAATAATGTGCAACCTTGAGGTTTTGAAATTCCGTTGAGATATCGAGCTTTCATTGAAATACTTAAAGCATCGTAAGTTTTAGTCTTGCTGAAACCTTGAGGTTTGTCTCAACTTTGTAAAACTTGTCCCAACAACAAGGTTTGAATTATAACAGAGAGGTTTTAAAGAAAACTTGCTGTTAGTAAGGTTTGGTCAAACCTTGAGGTTTGCTCAGCTTTCATGTGGCCAGCAAGGTTTCAATTATAACAGCAAGGTTTTATCAAAAACTTGTTGAACCAGCAAGGTTATGTGAAACCTTCAGGTTTCTGACGAACCTTGAGGTTTGCTAACCTTGCGCAAGGCCAGCAAGGTTTTGAAATACAAAGAAAGGTTTCTGAGAAACCTTGCTGGATTGCCAAGGTTAGTCCTAGCCTCGAGGCTAGTGACTACCCTCGAGGCTCATTCTAATTTCCCAAGACTGTAAGGTTTTGCCCCAACCTTACTGTTGCTGGAAGGGCCCATAACCTCAAGGTTGCATCTCACCCTCGAGGTTGGGATCACATCTTGCCAATGTCAAGGTTTTGGTTTAGCCTTATTGCCTCAGCAAGGTTTTCCACAAACCTTGCAGTTTTGGCAAAAGTCTAATAACCTTGAGGTTACCATCCACCTTCGAGGTTGGGGCTACAACTTACTAACAGTAAGGTTTTGGTCTAACCTTACATCTACAGCAAGGTTTGAAACAAACCTTGCTGTTGTGGTAAGAGGCTCGTAACCTTGAGGTTATTATCTACCCTTGAGGTTGTGGCTCATCCTTACCAATTTGCAAGGTTTTTAGCAAACATTGTATCAATGGCGAGGTTTCACCGAAACCTTACTTTCTAATGAAGATTCTAGCAAACATATCAATTTTATATCTTGATTCATCTTACCATTCTAGCTCAAAATATAGCAAATTATATATTTCTAGAAAGCTCTTTGAGTCTCTTTCCAATGCCAAAAGAATCATCTTCATATTCATTGTATCCGAGAAGATATGATCTGAAGAATATAGATTGTTTTAGAACATACGTCAAGCCACAACGTCATTTTCGAAAATACACAAAGCCCTCATATCATCTTTGTTTTTTATTATCTTAGATTCATTGGAAATATATTTGAGTCTAGTTTTATACCCAAAAAGAATCGTTTCAATTGGAGTTGTGGTTAGAGAGATATGACATAAACATCGAACCTTGTTTGGATTATTTGAAACAAATTAAGCACCAACTTTGGAGAAGCATATCTCTCTCATTTGAACTTGTTTCATCATGTTCTTTATATCCATATGTCTCATTTTAAGTCTATTTTCATATGAAACAAGAATCAGCTCAATCAGATGTCTGGTTGAAGAGATATGGCTAAAATATTGAACCTCTATTTTGCTTACTGAAAACAGACCGTATGAAATCTTCTTGAAACCTTGAGGTTTGCCTTTAACCTTGAGGTTTTGCTCTAATTTTCCACTTTCCTTTAGGTTTCACCCTAACTTTGAGGTTTACCTTCCCATATGGTTATTTTAGCTTCAATTTGAGCCGTTCCAACCACCATTTGATCATAGATGCCTCCAATACCATATATAAGAGCTTAAAACTTGATTTACTCATTAGATCTAGTAAGCTCTTGTTTCTTCAATCTCTTCTCTTCTTTTTTATGATTATTCTCCAAAATTTAGCTCAACAAGAAATTCCTTCATTTCAAGACTTTTCCTTATCTTTGATCTCTTCATTCTTCTTTTGATTATCTTCCAGACCTTAACTTAATATCATCTTGTTAACTAATCTACATGATACTTCACATTTAACATACTAGTTAGTCAATATAAGACAATAAATACATGATGTAAACTTTTTACTCTTAATAATATGAGGCATCTATATTTGTCATCATCAAAACTAACCACACATCCAACACTAAGTTTGTTCTTAAATGAGGTGTATTTTTCCCAACATTTCAATACAATTAAGAGGGTTTCAAGACACCTCATAAATCCCTCCAAAGGCCATAATTTCGCCTAAGACCAAGAAGAGGAAGAGAGAGAGAGAGATTTCAAGAGTATAAGATAGAAGACAATAGAGAGAACAAGGGTTTCAAGAAGCAACTAGGTAAGTTTATGCTCAAAATTCATGGATTTTTGTCCTCAATCTCTTAGAACCTCTTATAATCTTCATATTTTACTTGGAATCATGCCTAGCAAGAAGTATATCAAGAGAGAAGGAGTGGAACATTTGGTTCTAGAGAGAGAAAGACGAGAACCAAAAGGTACCCAAAACCTTGTCTTTCTTATTTATTTATGTAGCATTGAGCTTGTTATTGTTGATTGTGATGGTTATTGCTTGGTTCTTGACTGATTTTGAACTTTGGGATGCATGAACCCTAAGGGGAAATGCTGGCCAAATTTACTTTGATAATGTAGAAAGTGCAGCCAAATTGTTAGACAAATGGTTTAAGTGTAATGGAAGGTGTTTTGGTGGAAAAAGCATTGAAATCCAATTTTTATTATTTTTGCCCTGATTTTGGCCTGACCCATTTTGGGCATGATAGTGTTGGATTTTGGTGGTTTTGATACTTCTAATGCGTTTAAAATAAAAAATGGGTGGGGGCATAGGTGAGGAAATGATTTTGGAAGCATTAAAACTAAAAATTCAATTTTTAGTCAAAAGGGACCTCATTTTGGCATGGGCCAAAAAGAGGGGGAAGGAGTTTCATTTTGGTAATTTTGAGCCAAAAATAAATTCAGCACATGAAATTGTGTAGGGGTAGGTTGGATCACAATTTTTGAAAATTATACCGGGATAAAAGGAAAGAAACCGGTGCTTTTAAGGGCAGTTTTATAATTAGGTGTGTTAGAAAGGTTCAATTAATTGTGAGCCTTTAGATGCATTTGGGATATGAGTATCTAATCAGTAATAACTCATTACTCTAAATTTGGACTTATAGGATTCAATATTTATTCAAGTAGATTGAAGAGTCGGTAAGACAGTCATACATTAGAAAGGACTTCAGGTAGTAACTTTATCTTTCATAATTTATGTGATATGCTGCATGTGTTGTTTGCCATGCACTGACACTGAGACTAAGACTAAGATGTGGGGATGCTCGAGAGACAGTGTGACTCTTTGTGGACTACTGTGAGATTTGAGATGCAGTGTGAAGTGCGCCCAATGGTGTGATTCATTGTTAGACTTGAGACACGGTGCGAAGTACACCGGATGGTGTGACTCTTATGTTCCACTATAAGACTTGAGACACGGTGTGAAATATGCCAGATGGTATGACTCTTTGTAGTCCACTGTGAAACTTGAGATGCTGTGCAAAGTGCGCCGGATGGTGTAACTGATTATGGTTCATCATAAGACTAAGATGGGGGTGCCTATGAGTAGAGCTGGTAAAATGGGCCCAACCCGCAAACCCATGGATTGGGACAAGGGTTAGGGTTGGGGAAATCCCAACACGCTGAAGTACAAGCAACACAGGCCATCATTGCCTAGCTTGCATAATTTTTATAACTTTTTTCAAAAAAAATTTATATTATAAATCTTATATTCCCATCTTGGTACTTCCTAATATTAAAGAGAGAAAACTCTCAATCTCCCTCTTCCTTAATACTATATCATTATATATTGATTACTTAAAGATGATTTATGTTTTGTATGTAAACTTTGATAAATTTAATAACTTTTCTTGAATTGTGGATTATTTTTTAAATATTTATAAGTGGAATGGTTGATACTAGGAAGACAAACTTGATAACCAATATATATAAGCTTTAGAATTTTAGTCATATTCAAAAAAGAAAGCTTTTTTTTAATGTGAGCCAACTTGCGGGCTGGCCGCTAACCCACATTGTGGATTAGGGTTGGGGAAATCCCAACCCCCAGAAGTATGGGCCGCACAGGCCCATTAGTTGGTACGGGCTAACTCGCAAGTATTCCCAGCTCTACCTGTGAGGCAATATGAATGCTTATGGTATGTCGTGAGACATGAGACATGCATTACACTTTGCATAGTTTTGATTATGACAACTTGATGATTGTGATATTACGATGTATGATGATGATGATGATTTTCTATGCATGTTTAATACGTTCACATTTTTTATGATTGACTGTCTGTTACTACTAAGAATCGTTTGAATCTCACCCTTTCCATTAAATTAAATTTACCTAGTTAGAGGAGACAATTCTTAAGGCAAGGATGTTGACTGGATATTGAGAGTTCAGATCCAAATCGGCGAACATATTTTTGTATAGTTTAGTTAAGTTTCCTTTATGAACTTTTGAGACGCTGCAAATATTCTATGTAACCCTGTGGGGCATCCTATATACACCTAAGCTTTGTATATATATCAGTACTGCTTTATCCTATTTTTTGCTTACTTTATGAATTGTGCTTAATTACTTTGACAAATGTTAAAATGAAATAAAGGTTTGACATTTGCTGATTGCTAAATTGTAGAGACAGAGATCAAATGCTAAGAGACAAAGAGTGAAGAGAGAATTAACTGATAGAGGTTATTTGAGTAAAAGAGGTGGCTTTAAGGGGGCAACATAGTTATTTAGCAACATTCAAAAATTCTTAATTTGGTATCTTGTTTTAACTAAAAATTTATTAATAGTGTAGGTCTGAATTTGGATTTTGGCATGTTAGCTAGATTTATATATGATTCTCTCTTTTTAAAACAACATTTTTTTAAAAAAAAAAATAGAAAAACTTGTTTGAAAAAAACACTGAAAATGAACAAAAAAACTTTTTAAGACAAAATAAAACAAACCGCTAGGTTACATCTTTTTAAGATTCACAAGTCACCTCGCATGCAACCATTCCAGTAGGAGGTTCGATGAGTGGGATTTTTTTGTGCCATGATAGGATGGAATTGATCTTACCACCCCTTGGATCCCAAAAGATGTGGTGACCATTGAACCAAAAATTCTCAAAATGATGTACTCCGTGAGGTTAGAGTAGAGATTTGTTCTTCTAACCTTTTTGAAGAATGTTATGGTATTAACATGTTTACTTTGATTGTGGGTAATGTATTTGGGTTCAAGGCCTTGAGCGTGCTCTATATCTAGAATATTTGCGAATCTCTCCGTAGCTCAAAATGTTATATATAGATGGTATGAACTGCATAAACAATAATTCTTGAAGAGTGAACAACCAGAGCTATTACTTATTACGTTGTCACCATCATTAATATAATATAAAATAATACACACACACACACACAATAGGTATGGAAGTGAAAAGGCTTTATTTGAAACTATTGAACAAATTATTTACCGAAAACATCCATTTTTGCCCCAAAAGTAACCACCCAGGAGCGCTAGGTATCTAAAAGCTTTTCAAGGACCATTTTTTCCTTAGAAGTAACCACCCACAAGAGCTAGGTATTTGAAAGTAACCATCCAAGAATGCTAGGTATCCAGAAGTTTTTGAAGGACCATTTTTGTCCCAGAAGTAATCACTCATGAACTCTTGGTATCTGAAAGTTTTTTGAGGACCATTTTTGTCCCACCAAATTTACTTTTGCCATTAGTCAATGTCAAGTTTGACCGTTAATAACACCATGAGCTGAAACGTTTTGGGAGTAGCTATGTTTTGAGATCTCTTCACTGTTTTTGGGATTCAAGCATAATCAGAGAGGGAGAGAAAGGGATTTTGAGAAATGTTGTTTTAATATTAGGGATAAACCTTTAGATCATGAGTTGCGAAAGAAAAAAATATTTAAAGATTTGGCAATCATAATGGTCGAACTATATGCGATATAGATCTGGATTTATTTTAAAGATCGTGATGGTTGAACCATATGTAATCTAGATCATGACGGTGAAACTTTTCAACTCATGATGTCATTTAACGGTCAAACTTGATATTGACTTCTAGGGTAAATTTGTTATGGCAAAAATGGTCTTTGAAAAATATCTGAATACCCAGTGCTCATGGGTGATTACTTCGAGGGTAAAAATAGTTCTAAAAACACTTTTGGTTACCCAACACTCTTGAGTGGTTACTTCTAGAGTAAAAATAGACTGTTTCCCAATTATTTATCCCACTACTAATAAAATTTACAACACTTTTCCAGCTTTTCACTATTTTATTATGGCCATTTATTTAACAATTCCAACACCTAGTAAGAACATCATATTTTAAAACATTAAGAATACTTTCTCGATTTCATCAACACCATTTACAACGATTTTTCTACAATTTTAATGCTTGGGAAACTCGTGGACGTGTTGCATTTCATGTAATAAATTATTTTTGTCTTTTTAATAATTTATTCCTTTTATTTTTAAAATTCTAAAATTCTATTAAATTGATTTAGTAATTTAATGTAATGTAAAATTAAAAGAATTCCTCGTTTGAAGGAGGTAGACTACTCAAATGTCACATTTCATTTCTTAAATGCCTCAAAATTTAAATAATGAATTTGTAATAATATTTTGGATGAATTTAATATGGTTGCTAGTAAGAAATCATTTTTTATGTTTGTTTTTCGTTTTCCCCCTTAATGTTTTTTAAGTTAAGGTACAAAATTATCACAAGTTTTAACTGAGTAGCAATAATCCCCTATTAGCCCGTTTGGTTCGATTACATGGGATAGGATGACATGTAATCCTATGTAATCAGGCTGATTACGGTGTTTGGTTG
>JBAGKO010000008.1:9752523-9768502 GCA_037177275.1 Acacia concinna
GAGTTATTTAAATATTTTTTATACATATTGACAAAGAGTAATTTTGTCCATTAATTTATTATTATTAGTGGGAATACAGTTATACTTAATAAAATAATAGATAATTTCAAGTCATTATACATATATATGTAGACAAGGCGTAATTTGGTCTCTTGATATGTTATTATCATATATTATCATATTTAATGTAATCCAACCAAATGTGTTCATGTTTATGTATTATCTTCTCTTAATAACAAACCAAACAACTTCATGTAATCATTATTACATTACTTTCCATTATATTATATTACATTCCATTATACTCCCTCTGATTCCGTGAACCAAACGGGCACTATATACGTTTCTTTTTGGGTGCAATATTCTCTGAAAATGTTAAAATAGGGAATTGTTGCCATTTACCATTAAAAACTTAACCGTCAACATTAATTTTGTAACAATACATGACAACATTGCTATTTTTTAAAACTTTCAAAGTAACATTGAACATAAAAATTTTTTGAGGCAACATTGCTCTTCATCAAAAACTTTTAAGAAACATCTGTATCTTAACCCTTTTTTACTAAGTTTATTAACACCGGCCATATCAACGCAGGGGGTTCAACGTTACGAGTTTGCTCATCTTGTGGGGGAAGAGATTGTTCGTCAATGGTCATTGGTCTTATTTCATACTCCCATCTCGATACGAGTACTATTTACTCCAAGTATTTGCTCATTCATTTTACAATAAAAGAACTCTCAATAAATATTGCAATAAGTTTTTAAAATATGTAAAAAAAAAAAAATTATGAAAACCTATGTTTTGAAATAGAGGGAGTACAAAACAAATCATAAGAATGAAAGAGTAATTAATATTGTTATAATATGTGGTTAGTATATGCATTAAAACACTTGCACATATTGTAGCGTATAAATTAATTTTATTGATAGTGAGAATTTATTATTCAATATATTCCCTGTTAACTCTCCACCCAAGTCAAATGCTAGAAGCCGGCTCACCACAGCTTTAGACACATTTCATCGTTCCCAACAGTAATCCGGTTTGCTATTCAAAAAATTGTATTGGGATTTGATAAACCACATTTTTACATGCATTTTGAGAACTTTCATTGAGTTTATCATGATTTAGTTACATTTAATTGGATAAATTGGGATTATTTGAAATTAATATGGAAAACATGAAATAATGATTAAAGAGGGGCATAATTGTCATTTTCTCCTAGCATTTGATTTTAGAAAATATAGTATTACATTTTAATTGAATTATTTCAGGAGAAAATGAGAGAAAAAAATGAAGAAGGACTAATTTGCAAAGATTAAAAAGGTCTATGAGGGTTTCTGCAAAGTAAAAAGGGACTTGAATGAAAGAAAAAGAATGCGGAAGCTAAAATCAAGAAGAAAAGTTGAGGCGGGGTCTATTCTAGTAATTTCTGCAGGGCCAAAACATAATTAAAAGTCTTCAAAGTCAAAGTCAAAAGCAGGACTCACGTGGATCGTTGATCATGAATACCTGAGATTAGATATGAACTGTAGATCAAAACACACAGCATCACTTAAGTCTAGCATGATCTAAGACATCCATGTGGCATACGGTTGACTTCATCTGGGCCACTGATTCAATTCTCAGGGATTAAAATAGAAGCCAACACATGGCTTAATCTAGGGTGTTCATCGTAGATTGGAGATTAAATGAGGGCTGTCAGATGTCAATGGTTATATACTTTTCATTATCTTCAACCTCTGTCGAGTCCCAATGCCCGACCTGTAACCCTGTTGGAGCTCCGTCAACCTGCGATATATATGTGCAATTTCCACGCATTTGAGCTCATCCTAGATAATTTTGGGCACGGAGACTCGTTTGTGAGTGAGAGAAGAAGGATTTGGAGTAGTTTGGAGCTCTGAATCACGGTGAATCACAAGATCATAGTGAGGAGGTCTGCAACTCCGGTGGTGGCTTCGGCGAGGCTTTCTCAGCTTGATCTAGCTTCTGTAATCGTGATGCAAGGCTAATTTTGCTTTTTCCACGTAATTCCATGACTGTTTGAGCTTCTGTAACTTATTGTAAAGGATAATGTCCAGTTCTTCTTCCTTTCCTGTTTGAGCTTGAATTTTCTAGCGAGAACCTCATTGCAGAGCATGGTTATGCTTCTGTGATACATGGATTCGTTGTGTGTTTGTTTTCTGCGAGTAATCGGATGTGTCTTTGTGTAGAATTGCTTTAGTTGAAGTGATTTAATACTTGAATGCATTAGTTTAATTAATTAGTTCATTAATATAATTCTTGCTTAAGCTAGCATACTATGAATCTGTAGAGCCTTAAAGGTAAAATGATTTGGACTTGTTGTGAATTAATTGAGCAATGATAACCTAAAATGGAATTGCATGGAGATTGTCTTGTGGAAACTATTGTGGTATAATATTTCATTCTCAACTTCTTTGTCTCTAGTGGATGGAATGAATTCTAGTCTTTTAATTAATTTTCTAGTAGCTAATTAGGAGTATTCTAGCGTAGGAATGCACTATGAATTTGCATTTAAATTGTTAATTAAATAGCCTAACAATTGGATTAGAAAAGAAATAGAAAATCAACTAAAAATTGTGATAGATAGCCTATAGTTGACTAGACTTAAATTGGCTCATAATCTATAAATTTAATTAGTTTTTAGGTTAATAAAATACTACAACCAATTTACTCCATTCCAAGCTACTAGTTTACAAATTTTCGTATAGGGCTATGTGAAAATTTGAATTCATAGCTTGGTCATCCCCCCATTTTGGAACGTGTTCAAATATTGTGCAATGTGTAATTGACATTTGAAATTGGAAATCTAGACTCAAACACGAAGACCCAACTTGTTGAAGTAGGTTGGTCTATAATTATCTCTTTATCCAATGACTTTTTCACCGTTTAGCTTATTACAAGCATACGGATCATAAGTAGTATAAAAAATTATCGTTCCTACGAAGACTAAGGCAAAAGTGAAGTAGTTATCACAAATACGCTGTCAATTTAGATTGAGTGAAAGATATTTTGAATATTTCAATTTGAGAAAACAATTTTGGTTTAAAGCAAACTAAATTAAAAAAAACAAAAGAAAAGTTGATTCAAACTTCAAGAATAGGAGGCTCTATATATGATCACTTCTCCCCTCTATACTTCATGAAACCAATTAATTTCCTTTTAATTAGCTTTAATAAAAAATTAAGTGTTTGTCTAAGATTTAAAAATAATACATTCTAACACTTTCTCAAGTCAAAACTACCATATATATATATATATATATATATATTTCTAAAGAATTTATTCAATTTCTTATAACAAACTAGTGAAAACAGTTATTAAGACTCAATCTTATAATAATAATACTAGGTTAATAAGTAAATCTCTTTCTTATTAACTAATTATTCATTCAAGCAAAAATTTCAAGACTAGATGACTTTATCCAAGTTTCTTAAACAAAATAATCTCTCTCAAGTAACATTTTATTTAACAAAACAATCAAAATGGTGGCTTGAAGATAGGAGTGTCAGCTTAATGCCTTGGTAACTTCATCAAAATTAAAATAAGGATTGTAATAAATGGTGCAATCCCTGATCATCTCTTGAGGAGCCTTTTATTAATTACCTAGAATCGAAATGCAATGATTGAGACATAAAACACTAAAAAAAAAAGGAAAATTTGATCTTTTGATTACCAACTACTTTTTACAATTGAAAATTAAGTTGGACAAAAATATTTCTTTTTGTACTTTTCTTCAAAGTAAGAAATAGACGGATGATTGAATTGATGAAATGAAAGAAACAACAAGATTAACAATGGAATGAGGAATTCTTCATATGAATGACACAAGAAATCCTCACCTGAAATAATTATGGGAGATTAAATACGTTAGTTTCAAAAGATTCTAAGGGTTAACCCTTAGACAGGCCTAATTTAGATTAATTAATATTAATCCACCTTAAACATTAATTTCTCTAAAGACTCAAGGTGCAAATTTAATAATAAACTATTTTTCTATGGACACCTAGCATAAATAACTATTTTGGGGTGTAAACGTAGATATTATAAATTATTTCGAGAACATTTATAGCAACGTTTTTAACCCTATTTAATTTTCATTACTGTTGTATTGTGGGTCCAATAGTTTTTTTTACTATTTATTATTTTAATATATTTTTAGAAGAGTTAAGCTACAAATTTATCAATTAATTATTTCCTTAGAGGCATCCAACGCAATTATTTTTTATAAGAACATTTATATTAATATCCCTACTTTTTATTTTCATAAGAGCATTTACAAAATAAATATGGACATTCACTGTAATAGAGCCCAAACCTCTAAAAGTTTCACTTAGTTTGTTGTAGCCTGTCATAACACATTTTAAAATCATACAGATGAATTGCACCTCTATTAGCAGACCCAAGTCTAACACGTATTTTTGGATGTAGCCGAATCTAAAAGTGGACATATTGAAGGTAACGTTGAGTAAAACCAATATGTGCATTTCACTCCTAGTAACTCATTGAAAGAAAAGATTACTATATAAACTTTGATATTTTGCAAATTTTATAGATAAGAGTGATCCCATATATACATTGAAATATTGTCATGTTACATTTTGGTACAATGAAAGAGCTAAAAGGGACAATAAGAATAGGGTTTCCAATTCATTTCACATGTGCTTTCTGCATGGGAAGGTTGTGTTGCCAAATATGAAGACACTTCCACCTTTACTATTCCTTGATATGGTGCAACATGGTGTTCTCATTTACATCTATAGGAGGCAAGGTTGATCACATCAAGAACTCTAGTGGTGGTCCATCCTTGTCAGGTCGAAACCACCATAACATATAGATAGTTTATTATCTCTTGAAGGTTTATGCCCACTTTACTATCAATTGTACAAATTTTACACATAGAATGAGTGAGGAACCAAATTGATGCAGTAAGGTAATTCATTCAAATTTTAAAGTTACATCTCAATATGTTGCATGCATTTTATAACTTTGGAATCTTCTATATTTTTTTCAGAAAATTTCAAAAGTATTCAACAGTTGAGACAAATATTGTTACATAAACCGAGGAAATGTTGGATGGAGTAAATATGTTTGTGAAACATCATTTTGCATCAAAACAGTTAAAAAACCAAAGATGTAGTAAAATGAAGATATGCTTGATCAGTATAAGTAGGGGTGTTCATTTAATCCTAATCCCATTCCCAGTCCCAATAATCCTAGTATGAAAATGTCTTAGTCCATCCGGGACTAGGGCCAAGATTATCCGGGCAGAGTCTTAGAATTCCTAGTCCTAGTCTTGATCACGAGTATATATACACACTATTATATTTTTATTTTTTATTTTCTACAAGTCCCAAATTACCATGGAACTAAAAATCAGACCGGATTGGACCGGTCCAACTGAAAAAATGGTGAACCGAACCCTAATTAGGTCTCGATTTAATAGTTGAATTGGAGACCGAGTCGACTCAGTCAAATTCGAGTCTACTCAATCAATTTGGTGATTTGCCCGCATTAATACATTTTAAAAAGAAAACTTTGCCTATGCTTTGCTATGAACGTTGATCGACTGTGCTGTGAATCGAACCCTAGTCAAGTCCGATTTGATAGTTGAGCTGGGGACCGAGTCGATCGACTCGACAGTTTGCCCGAGTCAATACATTTTTTAAATAAAACTTTGCCTATGCTCTGCTGTGAACATTGATGGACTGTGCTTTGAGCCTTTTCCATTTTTGCGATTGACGTACAATGAAGAAAGAAGAAAAAGTTTAGAAGAAGAGAAGAAAAATAGGGGGAGAGATTTTAGCCATGGTGCCACCTTCATTCTTTGAAAAACCATTATTGCTAACAAGGACAAAGATAAGGATAAGAAAAGGCATGTTTCTAGGCCATCTCGTGCTGAAATCCAATTTCTTGTGGGTTGTATTCATAGACAGCTGAAATAAAGGATTCAAGCAAATGGGCATGTTGGGGCCACAGCTGCAATTTACTTAGCCTCTATTCTAAATATCTGACCACCAAGGTACTCGAGCTTGCCAGAAATGCAAGCAAAGGTATGAAGGTGAAGAGGATCACGCCTAGGCATCTATCACTTCTATTAGAGAAGGGATGAGAGGCGATCTAATTCAAGATTAAAGAGAAGAGAGAGGACTGTGAGAGAGCAATTTGATATTTTCTCTCGTGATGCGTAGAGACAAGAGAATAGAGAGGGAGACTGTGAGAGAGTGATATGATATTTTTTTTCTCTTGTGATGTGCAATGCCTCTGCCTTCACGTGGGAGAGAGAAGACTTTGTTGGCTTGTTGCAATTTTTTTTTAAATTCCTAAAAAGTGAGAAAGAGAGATTAAATCAATTATTTTTTTATAATGATATTTAAAATTTAAGATCAAATACCATTATTCGTGGGCAGATTTACTAATATTGATTATTAATATATTGAATATCACAGATAATTAATAGGTTTGATAATCATAACATAATTATAGGCATCGTAACTAACGCTATATATTTTAAATAATTTTGTTAAGATATTCATTTTATTTATACAAATTTAAAAGATATATTAATATATTGACATTTATTTTTTTATTATCATTTAAAATTTCTTTTGTTGTTTTTTTGTTTCTGTTATTTGTTAGATAATCGTAACATAATTATAAGTATTATAAATTATGCTAACGTATTTTAAACAATTTTTTAAAATATTTCTATTTTATTTATAGAAATTTTAAAAATATTTTAATATATTTTCATTTATTTTATTATTATAATTTAAAATTTCTTTTGTTGCAATATATTTATTTAATTTTTTTTGTCTATATATAGTGTTATTTTGTTATTGTCAATTAAATTATAATATTTTAATATGACCAATTTAACCCCAATCCAACCTCAATTGAACCTTTCAACATGAACTAAGTTTATTGTCCAATCCGATTTTTTGTTCATGGCAAATTACTCCCTCACTTACTAAGAGTCAGTCCTCAGCAAAGCAATCATTAGTAGTATTCTCTTCTTAGTCGCATGACTCGCATAGGCACAACAACGCACAATTGCATAAGGGTGTTCATAAAGCCCAAGTGCCCGGTATGCCCGCCTAAGCCCATCAAAAAATCACTCAGCCCAGCTAAAAAATAACAAGCCCGAAAAAATTGGACATGTTCATGCTAGGCATTTTTACGGGTAAGGCCGGACATCAAGCATGGTATGCTGCCCCTGCCCATTTGGCCCTGCGGTATGCATATATATATTTAAATTTTTTTTGTTATAGATTACATAAATATGTTTGATTATATTATATCATATGCAAATATATTATACTTTTTACCTAATATATAAATATTATGTAAATATATTATATTTTTATTATGTAAAAAAAATTATCTGGACTTTGGGAGACATATGGTAATTTTATTTTTTATTTTCGAGACTTAAGTTGTAGACTTAGTTTAAAATATTTCATAGTTTAGAATTATAAATTACATTTAAAATTTATAATATTATTTATCATTGCGATTAAAGATTATTTTTTGTTCATAGAGAGTGTGATAGACATCACTAATTTGAGAAAGGAAGCCCACCCTACCCAACCATTATTGTCTAACCCAAAATTATTAAGGCTTTTACCGAGTAGGGCTGAACACTATGTTGTATTTTGTAATCCAGTGATCCTTCAAATAGGGCATTGGACATGAGATTTGCCCTATCCAGCCCAACCCAACCCATAAACACCTACACCACTGCCCAACCCAGTATAAGACAACATGATGGTCATAATTAGTTAATTACAATGTACCAATTGCTTTAGAAGAAGTTGCAATGCTAATTCTTGGTGAAACATACATGTTTTTCAATGTAAGAAACATAATAGTCAGAGAATAATCTAGGTGCCCACAAGGGATACATGAAGTCCATGCTTTTTATCTACCACTTCAATATCCCATTTTGCACCCATATGGTGAAGATAGTTATAGGGATAAAATTTAACATAGAGGAGAGACTCTTAGAGCTACTGAGAATAGAAAGAGGCTAAGCATGAGAAAATTATTTTCTTACAGGTTAATTTATAGAGAAAATGATATTGCTATATTATTTTATGCCTCTAGGTTGCTTCAAGAATTCATAATTGATGGATGCACAATGATTAGAACCCAAAGATTAATTTAAATTTGAATCCACCAAAAAGAACTTAGGGTTGATATGTATTAAGGTCTTTCTAAGGTTGTAATCATAGGTGAAACAAATGCTATCATAGTATCATGACTGGAAAAGCATCATCCTACCATCTATATTTATTGGAGGAGCTAAATATATGTTTCAAAACTATCAGAATGCAAGGCCACATGTTATTGGTCTGGTTACCCAAATATCTTCATAAGTTTCACTCATAATCCTATTGAAATTACAAGGTATTGTTAATGTCATTAAGTAGATCCTTAAGATAGGCCTAAAATACTTTTAAGGAGTTTCAAGCTAAAGTTGCAATTACTCATGAAGTTTCTAAAAGACCAAACTATACATGCAGGTTTGATTGTACTTCATACAAATAGATTTTCAAGTATAAAGTCATTCATTTTACTTCCGTTTAGCATGTAACTCTTCGAGCCATGATTCTGCCATGAAAGTTTTTACTATGTGTAATGTTTTTTATGTTATGTAGTAGTAGGACCACTTTTGTATCTTTTTTTCTCTTTAGATATTTTGTTGTGAAGATATTTTTTTTTCTTCTGAAGATTTGTTCATGCTAGTTTTGTATAGAAAAAATGTTTAATATGTAAATTGGTCCTATAAGCTTTTAACAATAGGAGTTTAATGTTGTCTTGAAAATATTAAAAATGAGCAATGTTGCTATTTATTATTAAAAACTTAAAAGTCAATGTCAATTTTTTGGCATTATAGACCAAATATTACTACGTTTTAAAACTTCTGTGGTAACATTAAAAGCCAATAAAATTTTTGGACCAACATTACTCATCAACAAAATCTTTTAGGACAATAGTGGCCATCAACAAAAACCTTTAAAATAAATTTACACCTTAATATTGAAAAGAAGTACTTGTAGGCCCTAAAAAGAAAATTAAATATATATATATATATATAAAGGTTCTTAGAATTTAATTTTATTGGCTAAAATCAAATATAGAAACTTTGGGTAACCTCCTGAATATTTTAAAATTTAAATTTAATCTTTTAATATTTGACATTAAGTTAATTTTTCCGTAAAGTTATTCACGGAAACTACCACGTTAGATTAATGGGGATAACATGGAGTCCTACATTGTAATATGGCAAAATTTGCTTAATTTCGTGTGCGGCCCAACGGATGGGGAAAATCGGGGCTGGAAAACGCAGTAATTTTGAGGAAGAAAACAAAAATTTTCCATTTTCTCTGTGAACACGGTTGCCGAAACCTGGGCCTGAAAGTATGAAGCTCAAGCAATTGGAAAGTCTCCTTGGCGATCTTCAGCAGTTCTCTCAACCCAAGGTTTTCTCTCTGATACAACCTTTTATTGTCTGTGTCTCTTCCTTATTAGTGTGAATCACTTTTTTCTTTTCTTTTGGTTTTGGTTGCAGATTGAACTCGAACAGTATCCAACTGGATCCCATATCGCTTCTCGCATGCTCTACACTGTATTTCTCTGTTACTCTCGTCACTTTATCCAGCTTCTGCAAAATATCGTTGTTTGTTGCTTCAAACTTCATATTTAGATGTTCTATTTTTCTTCATCGAAAGATTAAATTTCTATTATTTCCTTGCAACGCAGTTATTAATTTAATTGGTGAAGAGAGAAATGCTCTCTGTAACTGATGTCCTATTCCAATTATCAATAGTAGATTATATAGGCTAATGAGTCAATGTATATTAGGAATTAGGAAATGCAATAATGATAGAATTACCAAAAAACTACTAGTAATTAAGGCATGATAGGAGGAGAGAATCATGAGATTTGATCTTAAAGCATGATAGGAGGAGAGAATCATAGGATTTGATCTTAGGCATCATAGGAGGAGAGAGTCATGGGATCTGATATTTCAGATCTAGTTTTCTAACACTCCCCTTCAATTTAGAGAATATATGTCAATCATTCCCATATTGTCTCAAAAACCTTCAAACTTGGATATTCTTAGAGGCTTTGTCATATTATCTGCAACTTGATTTGTGGATTGTACGTGGCATAGATTTATGACACTTGCTGTAATCTTTTCTTTAACGAAATGTCTATCTATCTCAACATGTTTTATTCTATCGTGGTTGATTGGATTCACGACCATTTCAATACTGGCCTTGTTGTCACACCAGAGTTGCATTGATCCCTCAAATGGAATTCCTAATTCCTTCATTAATTTGGTGACCCAGATCTCTTCACATACCCCATCAACGACTCCTCTCAATTCTGCTTCTGTACTGCTCTTGACACAACGGTCTGTTTTTTACTTCTCCATGTAACCAAATTTCCCCATACATATGTGCAATATCATGCAGTTGATCTTCTAGTTTCTCTGTCTCTTACATGATTTGCATCAATATAAATTTCAATATTCCTAGCATTGCCCTTTTTAAAGTAGATTCCTCCTCCAGGATTAAGCTTTAGGTAGCTTAGGATTCTGTATACTGCTTCCATGTGCTCTTATTATAGTTGATGCATAAATTGACTTACTATACCCATTGCATAACTAATATCTGGTCGAGTATGCATCAAGTATATCAACTTCCCAATGAGTCTAGTTTAATTTCTAGATGACATCCTTCTTCCATTGGTGTTCCTTCAGGTTGTGCACCTAACATCCTTGTTTCATGCAACAGATCAAGTGTATATTTCTGTTGAGATATGTTGATACCCTTTTTTGTTCTTGCCATTTCCATCCCCAGAAAGTATCTCATTTAACCAAGGTCTTTTACTTGAAACTCATTAGATAAGTCCCTTTTTAGCTAGTATTGAAATGGTCATGAATCTAGTTCACCATGATAGAGCAAAACATGTTAAGATAGATAGACATTTCGTTAAAGAAAAGACTATAGCAGGTGTTATAAATCTATCCCACATACGATCCACAAATCATATTGCAGATATTATGACAAAGCCTCTGGGAAATCCAAGTTTGAAGGTTTTCGAGACAATCTGGAAATAATTGACACATATTCTCTAGATTGAGGGGGAGTGTTAGAAAACCAAATCTGAGAAGATCAAATCCCATGATTCTCTCCTCCCATCATGCCTAAGATCAAATCCCATGATTCTCTCATCCTATTATGCCTAAGATTAGATCCCATGATTCTCTCCTCTTATTATGCCTTAATTACTAGTTTTTTGTGATTCTGTCATTATTGTATTTTCTCATATACATTCACTCATTAGCTTATATAATGTACTATTGATCATTGGAATAAGACATCAATTACAGCTGGCAAGTTTCACTCTATGCTAGTGAAAAGATGGGGGTGGAGGCTGTAGTGAATCCAATAGTGTGCAATTTATTTGGTAACAATTTTGTTTAGTCATTGTAATTCAACATTCTTAGAGTCCTGTTCGTGTTGTGATTACTGAAATTAGGCCGAGAACTCTTTTGGAGATGTGAGCAACAATGTAGTGGCTGACTTTGGATGTGGTTGTGGTACTTTAGGTGTTGCAGCTGCTCTATTGAGTGCTGAGTAAGTTGCCTTCTTTTACTTTTGTACACAATCTGTTTACCCACATCCCATTTAATCTATAAGTTATATTTTAGCTGATACTGAAATGATATTAAGTATGCTGAAGTTTCGAACTATTACGGCTTGTCTGCACCATTTTCTTAGTTTATGATGACATAGGGCCTATGGGAAGACTGAATTGGTATTTTTCATTGCCTGGTCATTAATCATAGCACATAACGGCCTTCTTACTTAGGGGCCCTCCATTCTAAATTAAAACTTCAGTTACAATTTTAAGCAAAAAAAGCAAATGTTATGTCTGAATTGTGGTTTTATGTGTCTATATGTATGTATTTATCCATGTATGAATTTATGTCTGATCTTCTCTTACTTTGTCTTAGCATTGGTCAGACATGTTGTCGGCATTGACATTGATCCACAATCTCTTGAGATAGCGTCATTAAATGCTGAGGAGCTTGAGGTATTTACTTCCCACAGCTTGTTATAGTAAATGATTATATTTTTTCCGGATAACTAAGTCTCTTGTTGCATTGAAATTGAAATAACATTTTTATATGTTTTAAATGTTGTACGCAAAGTGATGTATCTTGAATTGCATAGTTTCAATTTAACTTCTCGTATAATAACATTGTCTTTCCTTTGTTATTCAATTAAACTTGCAGTTGTATTTGGACTTTATTCAGTCTAATGTTATGGACTTGGAATGTAGAGGTAGCTTTCCTTGTTGTCTCTGTCCTCTACTTTAGTTCCCTTCTCTGTCGTTGCTTATATAAGTTTGTATCTATTCTTGAAGTTTTCTTCTACAACAAATTCATTTAGTTGTGTTGGTATTTTCTATTTTTCTGCAGGTCAAATATTTGATACAGTTGTGATGAATCCTCCATTTGGAACTAGGAAGAAGGGTGTAGACATGGATTTTCTTCGTGTTGCTTTGAAGGTAGGCAACCATGGTGGTTATAGAATGCTTAACATATGATTGATGGAATTTCTGATATTCATGTATTTATCAGGTTGCTTCTCAAGCTGTTTATTCCCTGCATAAGACTTCAACAAGAGATGTAAGTCATCTGTGTCTTGGATTCTAGTTAACTAAATGAGTAATGAAGCTCTCACAAACTTGATCAGGCTGTTCTTAGTATATAACTCATGCACTCGTGTACCATAAATGTTGCAACTTCATTTTTGCACTAGACACTTCAAATTTCCTTAAAATCATGCTATCAGTGTGGATGCCCAAGCATCTTGATTTATTTACTTATCATCTTATTTTCATAAATTTGTGTTTTTTTATCTCAGAATTTACATATTTTACCATTTCATGAGGAGTTCAGTATTATTAAAAAATGATTAGTTTAATTAAGATCTTTCAATGGGTGGTGACATTTTACCTTTGCGACTTTTTCTATACTTCCTCACATTGTTTCTGCTCATTTTTTCGCTTTTTTTATGAGATGCTCTTGTTTTTCTTATTCTAGCATGTCAAACGAGTAGCCGTGAGGGATTTCAATGCTGCAAGTGCTGAAGTTGTATGTGAGGTGAGTAGAAGCATTTTATATGTTTGTTTCTGCGTTATAGAATCCTCATGGTAAGTAAACTTTTGTCCTCTATATCAAGCTCTTTTTTATCAACTATGGAAGTCCTTTCATGTTTTGAAATTAAGTTGAGCTCGTTTGTGCTTATTAGTTATTAGTTATGTCTAGTAAATCCTGGACCAACTATAACTAGTAGTCATTAAACCCACAATAAAAAAATTACTACTTCAATCTTACTTTGTATTATCTGGTCAAGCGGGAGTAAATCTGTAATTTTACGGGAGCTAGCCTACAATCTAAATGTTTTAGATGTGGGTACTGTCTCTGAGCACAATGTGGTGAATCTGTACTGTTGAATTTTTGATATATGTGTATATAGAGGTTGCCTTCCTATCACAATAACTTGAGCTAATTGATAGGACTTACTTCAACTTTTTTTTATATAAATCTTCAATTCAATGTCTAAATAATCGATTTTATACATTCTAATATTCTTCCTACTCATTTTATTCTTTTTTCTTTCTTTTGTCTGGGCTTGTACTTACTCTGATTTTCAGAGGTCTCAAGTCATATCTTCATTTTTTTTTTCCTTCACCTGGGCTTGTATTTTTTTTTCCTCATGGATCTTAGGTCCACAATATTCTTTTTGTCCTCTCATAGCAGTCTGCTTGAATGTAAACTTCACTGCTTCCTTGAAATCCAAATTCTTCTGTTTGACTGACTCAACAATGTAAAGTTGCTTTAGTTTTGAAATGTTACTTTATTTTCTTTGAATCAACAGCTTCGTTATGATGTACCAAAACTGTACAAATTTCACAAGAAGAAGGAGGTTGATATTGCTGTAGACCTTTGGCGTTTTGTACCAGCAAGTCCCTAAAGGCAGTCTTATAAAAAAAAGATCCTTTGGATCCAAATTTGTAGGAGAGGTTGTTGCAAGGTTGATTCTAGGAGGAATTACTTTAAGGTCCCAAGCAAGAGACTTAATTAGCAAGAAGTCACGATGACAAGTGATGAGCATCAACCTATACATCTCTTACACTAAACTTGTTATTACATGCTCTTTAGTTTTTATTGGACTTCTAGGTGATTAAGTCTCTGCATTGAGACCCCATAGTGATTCCCCCTTGATTCTATCCTACATCATCAGTAGATTGACAATCTTGCACAACTGTACAAGTTGCTTAGTCCAAAGTTAGGCTACAAATGCAGGTGTGCTTGTTTGCGAGTTCAAGTCTCTAAGTAAGTGCAACATGCAAAACCTGTCTTGTACGAAGGCTTGAGTGGGTTGAATGAATGTGAGACTGATTGATGCTATTTGACAGTGGTGAATATTTTATGAACCATTTGAATTAATTGTCGATCTAAACGTATTCAGACATGAATGTGAGAAAAAAAAAAAAAAACGGGAGAATCCTTTTATTTCGTTTACTACCTGGGGTGTCATTTAAGTCACTTTCAGTTTTTGTTTCTCCCATCAATTGCACTTCCTAATATTTGAATTTGCGGTCTTCTCTTTATGAGTTGAGGGCGCTACCACCACAACCAAACATCTTGTTTGTGTGGTAGGAGAATGATTTTTCTATGTTCAATAAGGCAAGATTTCCTAAATTATTTTGTCCTTGAAATTAATGAAGGTGTTTGAATTAGGGGAAAGAATTGGGGTATTATAATTGTTCAAAGAAAATCAGAGTATAAGATGGATGTGAAATGAATATCAACTTGATCTCTTTCCAAATCTCTTTGTTCCTCCCTCCATAATCAATGTTGCACCAAAGAAGATTGGACTTTAGCACAAATAATGAAAGACAGATAAAGGAACTCCTTACCTTATTTAGTGATAGTGTTAGCCATTGCTTTTTAATTAAATGGCCATTAATTTTCTTAATTCTAAATTATGCTAAAAATACTTTTTTATTATATTTATAACAGAATCATTTGAGCACCATGAATTGCACTTAGCTTGGGAACATACTGGGAATTAGGGCCGGCCTACAGTCAAGGGCCGAGGCCTTAAGAGGGATGGCCTATTGAAGTCTGATTTCAAAAAAAAAGATATTTGTTTTTTAAAGCCTGGCCCGAGAGCTATATGGTCAGGGTCGGCCTTACAGGGCCGGAAGCATTTTAAACATTTTTTCAATATCTTTTAAAGAAACAAAATTAGTAAATTGCAACAATTAAAATTTTAATTTAACACAAATTGTGTCAACATAAAGTCTGAATTTTACGCAGTATGCAAGTATAAAACAGACAAATGACATAATTTAAGGTATATCATTGTCACATGTCAACAGACTACAAATATAAATAACATACAAAAAACATAAAGAGTAAACACTGTCACTTAGCAATATGAGGATGACTATCATTTTTCTTTTCTTTACTATCATCAAACTCAAGGACATTTAAGCCTAGTGCACTGGTGAGTGTCTAATCACTCTAATGTATGTCATCAATCATCAATCCGTGTGAGTGTGTGACTATGTGTGGTGTGTGGTGTGGGCACTGAGTGTGTACGTCCAGTGTTGTCTTGTTGGGTAATGAACTAATAGTGTAATGGGTTAGAGTTTTTGCCTAAAATAAATTATGCAAAGTGTAATATATATATATATATATATTAAAAGGGCTGGCCCTTGTAGGCCTGATTCCATTTTCAACATCTAAAAAATAAACCCGGTCCTCGACTTAAAAGGGCCGGCTCTAGTCAATTAAGATCATGTGTTTTTCTTTTTTTTTTGGGTTGGTGGGAGGTGGGGGATGGGTCGGCTCTAGCCCTTTTT
>JBAGKO010000008.1:9776988-9790020 GCA_037177275.1 Acacia concinna
CCACACCGTCGTTGACCCCACCTCCTCCTCCTCCATTGTCGCAAATACCTCTTCCTCCACCATCGTCACCGCCACCCATACTGTCGTCGACCCGACCTCCTTCTCCTCCATTGCCATCGCTGTCACCCCTACCGTTGTCGACCCCACCTCTTCCATTGCTGCCGCCACCTGCTCTTCTTCCACCGCCGCTTGTTCCTCCTACACCGCCATTGCTGCTACCTCCACCATGCCTCTACCTCTTGCTCCTCCTCTACCGCTATCATCATAGTCGCCTCCTCCATTGCTGTCGCCACCACCTCCACCACGCCCCACCTCCTCCTCCCCCTCCACTGTCGTTGCCACTTGCTCCTCCACCACCACCGTCGTTGCCGCCACCACCTCCGCCGTCGCCGCCTCCACCGCCGCCTCCACATGCTCCTCTTCCATCATCGTTGTCACCGCCGCCGCCTCCACCTCCAGCACCATCACCGTCACCTCCACCTACTTCTCCTCCGCCGCCGCCGCCTTCGCCTCCACCACCGTCACCTGCTCCTCCTCCACCGTCACCTGCTCCTCCTCCACCGTCATTGCCGCTATCTCTGCCTCAACCACCGTAACCGTCACCTGCTCCTCCTCCACCAATGTTGCCACCCCCTCTTTCTAATCCACCACCGTCACCGACACCTGCTCCTCCTCTACCGTCGTCACCGCCACCACCTCCTCCTCATCCACCATTGTCACCGCCACCCCCTCATCCACCATTATCACTATTGCTACCTTTGTACAATAACTCTTAACTATTTTTCTACAAAGATTATATTAAGGGTAAAATATAATTTGTGATATATTAATTTTAAATAATCATTAAAAAAATAACACATTACACCTTACTTGAAAATCTAACCAAATACTTGCCATGTAATTAGTATTGCATCGCATTACCATTGTATTGCACTGGAGGGTGCAATGGGTTTGAACCAAACGGGCCCTAAAGAATTTTAAAACTTCATGCACATCCTTCAGTAAAAATGTAATAAAGTTTTGTGAGTAAAAAGATAATGATACCCTTATTTTATTTGTCTTGTTAATTGTTTTATTTATCTTGTGAATGAGTATATATATCTTATGAATATTTATATTTGTCATTTAAATAACTAAAATGTTTTTAATTCCCTAGATTCTTTCAAATTCCTTTGTCTTATAAATAACTTTATTTATTTTATAAATACCCATATTTTTCTTATAAATTTCTATATTTATTTTGTAAAAACACTTTTAAAAAAATAATAGAAGGGCATTATTGTCTTTTCCCTCACAAAACTTAATTTTATTTTAACCCAGCAGTGGTGTTTCAACATCGTTTGAGGTTAACTGAAATTGAATCACATCCGTAAAGCTAAATGAAAATTTCCCTGCTCTAATTTCTATCATAGCTCGCATCCACAGTGTTCTTCTCCTTCCCCCCGATCGAACCCACCCTTTTTATTCACAGGAAAAACAAAAGAACCCACCCTTCTATTCACATGGAATATAAGATGACGACGCTGAATGTGGACGAATGAGGGAGAGATTTGACAACCAGCAGGTGAAACATTAAGAGACGAAGGCGAATATGGAGGGAGGAAGGGACTTTGTCTTGTTCTTTGCTTGAACTTGCTTCCATCTTCACTTCTCCGCCGTCACTGCTGTAAAAGCTACCCCTCATCGACGTTGAATTTTAGTATCTTTGTAGCTTCCTCCGTCATCACTACTCCGATGCCCCTTTATAAAGAATATGGGAATTGCTCTTGCTCTAAAGGACTATGGGAAGAGTTCAAATAACGGTGACGCTATTTCACATCTTTTTTAATAATTAAATACATTTTGTAAACTTCGAATGTTTCCCTTAGTAAAATGATAAAGTGTAATTTTGCAGCTTTACCCTATAACCAATGCATATGCATTCTTTGCGTCATCCTAAGCTTGTTATTAACATCAGTCCTTTAAGCTGTGATTTTCCTAATGCATCATCATATTTTCTTCTCTTTTGATGCTTTCTAAATAACTTCCATGATTCTAGGAATCACCTAAAAATATATCAACTTCATGTAAACATTTCACCGGAGTCTCAAACCCTCCCAGCTCCTTCGTCACAAACCCAGCTTCAACCTCCTCTCTTTCTGCAGCCTCATTTCCATCTGCAACATTCAAAGAACATCTTCCATTTCTACTTGTCATGTGTTAAACCTTTGTCACACCAATTCGATATCGTTAGTCATAAGAATAATTGTAAACAAATTTAAGGGAGACAAACTTTTAAACTAGACAGAATCTGGTGGTTTAAGCTACAAATCTCCATAGAAAAAAGAAACAGCCAACTCAACAAAATTGAACAAAATCGAATTTTCCTGAAGCAAACGAGCAGGAAGCTCAAGACATTCTCTGGGCCGCTTCCTTGGCAAGGAGCCTTTCCTTGGCCTTGGTCTTGGCTTGCGATTTAGATCCCATAATCCCACCACCCCACTTCTTTCTGTACTCATCGTACTTGTCATTGAAGTTGGCCTGTACGAAAGTAATACCAAAAGTGAAAAGAAGGCCCAAAATATAAGCAAGAAAGAAAAGAAAAGACCACCCATAAATTACCTTGATTGCCTCTAGAATCTTGGAGAATTCTAATTTGTCTTCATTCTTGACGGTTGTCAAGCACAAAACTGATGCAGTTTTCTTATGGACAATCTATCAAAGAAAGCACGAAACAAATAAGATGCAATCGTAATGCCTAGATAAAATTATTTTCTCAATAGGAGCAGATGTTACCGTTCCCAATCGTGCCTTGCCCTTGACAATGCAGTATGGGATTTCCATCTTTCTGCACAATGCTGGCAGCCAGACAACCAGTTCAATTGGATCTACATCATGTGCAATTACAACTAGCTGTGCCTTGTTCTGCCAGAAAAAATTAAGACGTTAGTCAAATGCCAGGGATGAAAAGGACATTCTCATGCATCAACAGAACGGAGCAGACCTGCTCAATCAGGTAGGTCACATGATTGAGACCGTACTTCACAACAATAGGCTTCTTAGAATCTGTAGATTTTCCTTCTGCCTCTGCTTGAGCCCTCTTCAAGAGCCGCTCTTTCTTTTCGGCCTTGTCCTCAGGCCTGTACTTGAGGAGCATCTTGAATAGGCTAGTTGCTGCAAATTACATTTACAGAAAGGTGATTGATACAGCCTTTTGCACAAGAGTCGGTTGCCATATTAACATGAATAAAAAAATCTCTTAAACATCACCAAAAAACACACATAATCAACACAAATAAAAGAACAAACTAAAATAATCACTCCATCCAGTCCTTAATGTACAACATAGATATTTGATATTGGTCCTAAATGAAAGTCACATTCTCACCAACTCTCCTGATAATCCCTCAACAATAATCAAGGTGGCGGCTTAGAGATGTTATGGTGTTTTAGAAAAATCACATTATATTAACTCAACTAACATCCTTAATCTCCTACTCAAATTAATTAAACAGATCCTAAGGACTTTCCATTCACAAATATTTCAGAACAGACACAATGCAATTATTGAAAATCATCAAACATATTCACTACCCAAAAAGCCACACCAATGATACATGTGCAAGCGCCCAAAATATTAGTCAGGAAGCTGAGAAACTCCCCTTTAGACACACTGACCTTAATTTCCAGGCACTGAATTCTGGAATAAAGTGCAGTGCTGTTAAAAAATGACAGTCCACACCAATCATTAATTTTTTTATAAAATTTAGATGAAATTAAGTAAAATGTCTAAATGATATATATAGAGCAACCACTTTGTTTAATAAACCTATCAATATAATACTCTTAAGAACAACATATATACTGAAATAAGTTTCCAAAAGGCATAACAGAGCAAATAAAAGCAGAGCACTTGAGTTGAAATTCACAAACCCAAAGGTTCAATTAGTTTTCGTACCAAGGTTCTTATCGAGAGTTTTGGTGAACTGATTCAAAGCTGGAGGGACCTTCAACCTTTGCTTGAGAATCCTCTTTTTCCTCTGTAGTTGAACAGTTTTGGGCCATTTGACGAAACGTGTCAGGTCTCTCTTGGGTGGCAATGCACCTCCGATCCCAAACTGCTTCGGACGCTTCTCAAAAAGCGGATTTGCCACCTTGTCCTAAAATCAAACAAAGAAAACGAAAACCGAATCATATCATGATTTCAAATTAAAACCCTAAATGAAAAAGATATTTTAATTGAAGTTATGAAAATAAGAGAAACACACCTGCTTCTTCTTAGTAGCCGTGACCGGAGCTTTTCCTCCTCTTTTTGGAGCCTGTATAAACGGACAAAAAAGCCCCGAGTTGATCAACAAGTTAAATTGATAAGAGATTATTCAAGACATGACTCGATATCAGAGACAACGAATCCAGTAATCGTAATATTTAGGTGGGAATAACTCTTCCTGCTACTACAGTACTAAAATCCCACAAACTGAGAAATTCTTTTAGCATGAAGATTCACATGATAAAAGATCAGAATCTTGTTGAAACATCAATAACAATATCAGATAAACGAGCTTGAAAAGAGAACGCATTACTCACCATTGCTACCAATCTCCCAGACTCTAAGCTGTCGCCGACTTCAAATTTTCTAGGAATGGACAAAACCCTAATTATATCAGCAGGGAGGGGAGAGGGTTTCTAGGAGAGCAGGTAGCCCGACCCGTGAAGGGGAGTAACTCGTTTTTTTTTTTTTCCTTTAATAAAAATCATTACCTTTTTTTTTAAAAAAATTAAAATATAATGATATTTATCTAATTAGGCAATTACCTAAATATCCAATCTTTTCCAAACCTAAATTATAAAAAATTCATTGCTAAAAACATAAGAGAGAATTTCAATTAAATACTAAATGAATTTGTAAAACTCAGAAAGGCAAGCTAACATTTTAAAAGGACATATTGGTAACAAAGGGGGAATTTAGGATTTGTAAATTTTGATAAAAAGATCCAAATACCCCCTTTTTTTTAGTGAAAAGGAGAGAGAAGCTCATAAAATGAAAAAGCTCTAGATTTCCTTAACCTAACTCTTCGTCAACAACAACCTCACGATCTTAAAGAAGCCATGGATGATGAATCATCGTCATCAATATGGAGGGGAAGCTAGCGAAGTGAGAAGTATAGAGATTGACAAGTATTTAACACTCCTGTAAAAGAATTTGTAGTGTGCACAATTCTTGTACAGAGATTGAGAGCTCTTTATGTGGAATTGACAAACTAATGTAGTGTGCTAATGTGTTTTAACAGAATTAGTAGTAGATATAACTAAAATCATAATGGAAATGATAAAACTCATATAGGAACTGACAAACTCATCATTGGGCATGGCAAAATGACTTAGGTGTCCCAAGTTGTTTTAATCTGTTTTGACGGAATTTGAAGAGGAAATAACTAAAATTGTAAGGGAAATGACAAAACCCGTAACTAGATTGACAAACTTGTCACTGAGCCTGGTAACATGACTTAGGTGTCCCAAGTGGTGTTGATGTGTTTTGACAGAATTAATAGATGAAATAATTGAAATCGTAAGGGAAATAATAAAACTCAGAACAAGATTGACAAACTCACCTATGTTACGAGGTTTGCCATTTTTCTTATGATTTTAGTTATTTTCTCTACTAATTGTATCAAAACACATCAGCACCACTTAGGACCACCCAAGTCATTTTGCCAAACCCAGTGATGAGTTTGTTAATACCGTTGCGAGTTTTGTCATTTCCCTTACAATTTCAGTTATTTCCTTTGCTAATTTCGTCAAAACACATCAGCACCCCTTGGGACACCTAAGTCATTTTGTCAAGCCCAGTGATGAGTTCATCAATCCTTACTATGAGTTTTGTCATTTCCCTTTTGATATCAGTTATTTACTCTACTAATTTTTTTCAAAACACATAAGTCATTTTGCCAACTCCAGTGATAAGTTTCTCTATCCCGTTACGATTTCTATAATTTCTGTTACGATTTTATTTTTTTCCTCTACTAATTCCGTCCAAACACATCAACACCCCTTGGAACACCTTAGTTATTTTGCCAAGCCCAATGATGAGTTTGTCAATGCCATTATGAATGTTGTCATTTCCTTTACGATTTCCATTATTTCCTCTACTAATTCCATCAAAACACACTCATTGCCTTCACTATCTCCATACAAAGTTTGTTAATATCATAGAAAGAGCTCAATCTCAGTCTTTATACAAGATTAGTGCACATCACAAATAAAGTCATCAATCTCTTTACATTATTGCTAAATATAAAAAACAGGCTTGTCAATCTCTGAACTTCTAACTCTACCAGCATCCTCTCCAGATTGACGATGTCGATTTGCCCTCTATGGCTTCTTTATTATCGCAAGGTTGCTGTTGATGACAAGCTAGGTTAGGGAAATCCAAAGCTTTTTCATTCTACGAGATTCTCTCTCCTTTTCACTTAAAAAAAGGGCATTTGAATCTTTTAATAAAAACTTACAAATCACATATTCCCTCTTTGTCACCAATCTGTCATTTAAAAATGTTAGCATACCTTTATGAATTTTGAAAATTAATTTGGTATTTAAAAAAATTTTCTCAAATATTATAAATTAAACCTACATCACAATTTATATAGTACACACGGGGAGAGGGGTTGTTTTTATTTTGGGTTTTGTTTTTAGAATTTAAGAAAATAAGAAATTACGGGCTAATGGTAAGGAGAGGGATTGGGCCATTTGTATTATTTGGTATAATGGATTAGGGTTGGGTTAGGGATTATGAATACCACAAAGGAAGGATTCCTGCAAAGCCACCTCCCCTTGGTTTTGCATTTTTAAGCTTAGGATTACAAAATTCGTGGATAAAAATATCTTTATTTATAATATTTTTCTGTCACAATTACCCATAGATTAATTTAATTGTAGAATAGGCTTTTTCTCATTTATGATTAATTAAAAACTTAAATTAATTTTTATCAGTACCTCCAATTATTACCATGTACCAAACATTATTTTAAACTCTAATCTCTGTTCTAATCGCATTCTCAATCCCAATCCCTATCCCTATCCCAATCCATCAAAATTCATTACCTCGTACCAAACGGAGCCTCATAGTTTAAAAGTGTGTCGATTCTCATGAGTTAATCCTTACCATTTATTTTGAAACTCAATCATGTCATTCATTGTTTTAAATTATATTTTTTTTATTACAGAAAAGGATAACGGGACAAATCATTATAAAATCTCAAGAATGTAATTACAAAAAAATTCAACTACAATTAAGCATCATATATATTGACAAGTTCTTGTACAAGGAACAAATATTTAATAGATTGTTATCAAAGATATTTAAGAGGAAATAATAGAACCAACGTAAAATTATTTTTGTTAAATAAAAGTAAACAAAGTAAATGAAAAATATAATCAAATGAAAATCTTGTGGAGTTTAAATTAGAGAGAATTTTAATATAGTATGTGCCACGGAAGTCATAGATGTTTTGAATTAACTTTTGGATAATAACTTTTACAATTTATGATATAAATATATAAGAGGAATTTTGTTTCCCCTTGCAAAAAAGGGATTCTAAAACTAAGGCTTCATAGTTACCTGAGCACACATTCAGTTTCCAATGAGATCTAAAGTGATTTTTGAATAAGGTTATTTTCCCATGCATATTTGTCAAAATGTGTATGTGTACTTGTAAGGTAGAGAGTGTTTCACTAACTATTTTCTCAACTTTGTCTTCACTTAATGTTACAACTATTGGATCATGTTTTAATAGATAAGATTGAATTATAAGTAACATTATATTATATAGCCATTCTCTCCACTTTCCATTTGACTTTTTTTAGAGGAATTAAGGAAGGAAAATAATTTACTTAATCATATCATATGTAATACATCGTTATATTATATATCAGTTTATAAGTTAGACAAAATAGTTTGAAGAAAAATGTCAAATTTAAATGTTTTAAAGTAATATAATTAATTTTCTTAAGATTATCCAAAAAATCAACTTAATATTATATTTAGGACTGGAGGTGTAACATCTCAATTTTTATCCATAAATTTAAGTAATATTATGAAGTAATTATTCTATAATAAATGGAATTCATGTGAGTAATTGTGTAATATGAATTTTATTCAAAATATTATGTATTTTGTGTGTGCGTATAAAATATAGAGTAAAATATTTAAACCTCCCTTACATTTTACCTTAATTACATAAGCATTCCCTCTATTTTGAAAACATACACATAAATTTAAACTATTAACTCCGTTAAGTATTTTTATTTTTAATTAATGTATATTAAAATAAATTTTATTAACTAGTTTACCCTTAATCATTCCTACTTTCATAATTTTAGCTAAAATTGTTAAGTAATTTAAGATTTTTTTTCCTGTTTCTTAATTTATTTTTTACTTTTACAAATAGTTAATTGTAAATTTTTTTCCATATTGAGATAAAGACTTAATTAATAAAAATTAGAAACTTAATTAATAATATGATTAAATATTTTGAAAGATACATACTTAAACATTTTTGTAATGTGAACAAATATTTTCAAAAAAAATTAAAATTTAAAATTAAGTTAGGTCATATAATATTTTAAATTTATATAATTAATAACATATGATGAATAAAAAATATTCATTCCAAATACATTTCTCAATCATAGGGTCGTGGAAAAAAGGAAAAAAAGAAATATATTTTTTGTTATTTAAAAGAATATTAAGTAAATAAGTTTGATAAACAATATTAAAAATTTTAAAAATAATAAAAACTACTAAAATGTATACTATATTGGAAATTGAGAACATATATGTGTTAGAATTTTTTTATGTTTGCATAAAAATTATTTTTAGGAAATATAAGGGTTTATTCATTTGTTGAAAGAGGGGTATTTTGGTAAAAAAATTGTTTAAATAATCAATTTTAATGGTCAACTAACGGTTGGGTGGATGGAAATGAAATCTCAAATACATAAGGGAGGTTTCTGTAACTTTTTAATTTTAAGGAAAGTATATATACGTTTTTAAAATATAAAAGAGTTTTGTGTAATTTAGGTAAAATAAATAGGTAGGCATTATATTTTACTCTATAGGATATTATAGTATGAAATAATAAAAAAAAGGAAGAAAAGAAAGAAAAGGGGAGGTAAATGAAAAAAATGGGGTTTAATATGCAATTTTCACCATCACCACGTGGGGTTTTTGAGTGTAATATGCCCCTTATAACTTTTTAAATTGTGAGAATAGAAAGAGAAACGCGCATAGTAGCTTCGTCTTCTTCCTCCTCTATCTGTCCTCTGCCATTTTTTAAGGTTCAGAAAACTTTAGAGCTCTTTTAGATACTTAAATATACTTTTATTCACAAAATTTCATTTATAAAAGTTATCCTACTCATTTTTTCTCTTTCAAATCGCTGTTTTTTTTGGATATAGTGCAAATTTTTTTATTTAAGTTTTAAGCTAGTGTTGAGTTTTAACAATATAAAACTATAGAGTGGTAGATCTATTTTATTACTTGAATTCTATGGGCTCAAATTCATTTATTGTGTTTTTGAAGATTTAAAAATCAATTTTTTACTTAAAAAGTTTATGGTTTTTTATATACAAGATATTTTTACCAATTAATTTTTTTTTAAAAAAATGGTTGGTTTGGGTTTGTTGGATGTAATATTGAATTTTTGATAGTTTGATTATGAGGTTTAAGTTTTAAATTTGAGTGTTAGGATTTTAATGGAATTATATATTTGAGAAATTAGGGACTTTTTCTAATGTGATTAAACATTTAATTGAGTGATTTGAATTGTTAGAGAAAATAAAAATTTGTGTTAAAATGATTTATTATATTTGGTGGGAAATTTGAGAATTTTTCTTTACTTGGAAGTACAAATTTTAGTTATAAATTGCTAAGTGGTGAAATTGAGATTTTTGAATGATTTGAGTAATTTGAGGTTGTTTATTGGACTAGATGAGTTGTTTGAGCTAATGAAAATCTCAAGTCTTGTTAGGATGATTAAATGTGACCTACAGTGAATTTAAGAACTCTATTGGAGATTAAATACTTAAGTTGTTATTTTTACTACCCAATTAGTTGATAAACTAATGTGGTGGTGTTAAATTGTATAGATTAATTAATAATTGTTGATGTTTACATGGGACTGTGATTGTGGCAATATTTTCTTACATGGCGAGAGGTAACCTCTTTTCACTTGTCATATATGTTAATGTCTTACTTTTGAGAGATTTTGGTAATGTGAAATAATTGAATGAGATGTGTAGTTTCTGTTGGTGTGTTATATTTCTGATATGAGAAAATTGTTTTGTGGGACCTTGGAATTGAAAAGCATATGACTTGTTGAAGAGATGGTATCTTAAATATTGTTTGTAAGAGTCCTGCTAGAAATTATCATGAGATAATCATTATGCATTATTGAAATTGTGATATTGGTGGATTTGATTGTAGTTTATGAATAGAGAATAGAGAAAATACTATCACTTGATAAGACCTCCTTAGTGCACATTGGGTTGGTTATTCGTCCCTATTAGGATAGACCTCGTGACTGATTCATCTTAGAGAAAATTATAGGCTTTTGTAGCTCTTTTCATTCCTAAGAGAAATGAACAGACCATTGTGGCTTGGTGCAAGAAAAGTACTATCATGTGATAAGACCGCATATTGATGCACATGGGATTGGTTAATCGTCCCTATTGGGATAGGCTAACATTGCTCATTTGTCCCTTTTGGGATTGGCCTACGCAACTCATTCATCCTAGAGAGAAGAACAGGCTCTTGTAGCTCTATTTGTTTCTAGGAGAGAGAAATAAGCCTGTGTCTTATGTGTATATCTCCATAATAATGAGGATAGGCCTTCTTAGGCTTATGTGTTGCACACCTCCTTAGGGAGAGACTTGAATGAATTAATGTGTATGATTATGAGATCATGTAAATGATATCATGTGTAATGATACTTTCTATCCTACTAGGCAAGCCTTCTTAGGCTTCTTTATTTGCTTACCTCCTTTGGGAGAGACTTAAATGAGTAGAAGTAACAACTCACTTTTAATCCATTACCTTTCCTTAAAGTAGCCCTTGGAACCACTTACGTGTACGTATGTTGAAACAGAGAAATTAAAATTTTTGACACAGATAGAACAGAGAAACAACTTTTTCTCATTAATAGAGGTATAAAACCAGAATCCAGAGATTACACTGATCATACTGTAAATAGATACATGCTAAGAAATAGGAAATATAACTCTATGCCTAAGCCTATTATTTTGTCCTACCTCTTTTGAAACTTTTACTTGCATTGTGGAGAGAGTAAGGTTTTTAAAGAAACCTCAATAGCATAATCATAACCAGAAACCATGTAATGCAATGCATGTTATGCTATATGGAGTGCTCATACTTTACCTCCAGTGCCCTCTCTCTCAACACATATTGTATACCAAGAGCTTGCACGTGACTCAACCCAAACTAAAACTCAAACAGCCAAGGCATAAATAGGGAGTTATACCTCACGCATATAGGCTAACAAAACCATAGCATCACATACAAGTATCCAACAAAAAGCAAACAACACAAAGTAATACATGTTACGGGTAGAGATTCTTACTACCGTATACTCCTTGTACAACGTACGACTCTGTTTCACTGTTTTTGGTGCCATTGGATTATTGGTATGTCTCTCTGTACCTTTCTATAACACCTATACAGACCACAATAAATCATGTTACCATATACCCCTTACCGGTTGTAACATCTCGTAATTTTTATAGGTTGAAAAAGAGAATTTTAGACCAAAATAGTGTTGTTGGGGTACATCGAGTGGCATATCCTGATATTTTTTGAGGCCTAGATGAGCTATTCTGAATGAGCAGAGGGTCTTAGTCTGTAGAGGTTTAAGAGATCTCAAAATATTAGTAAGGAGACCTGAGGAAGGACTTATGTACAAAGAGAAAAAGTTTTACAAAATTTTAGGTCAAAATTTGGACAAGTTTGAGGTCCCTAAAAACTACCATAATGGTCCTGCTCATAGTATATGGCATCCAGAACAATACAGAGCAATTAGAATAATTTTTGGAGGTCCGAGGAAAAGTTACAGGATCTGCAAATATTTTGGCCGGACCTAGTCCTTGGCTACAACAAATATTTAGGGACCTCAATGTTCTAGAAAGGGACTTGGGAAAATTAGTATGTTATTTTATAGGATTTATAAATTTATTTGGAGGCTCAAAAAAAGTCCAGAGATATCAGCTGAAATCAGCTAATCGTCGAAAAAATAGACTTTTTGAGAAATTTATTTTAGGAGTTCTAGATGTCCAAAAATTATGAAATTTTAATGGTAGCCTCATGGAATTTTTTTAATAGAATTTTGGTAAATTTTTTGAAATTTTTGGACAACCACAAAATTTTCTAAAACTTTCCTAGATTTCGGGCTGATACGGTGGAAATTGCCGGAGGAATTGGGCTTAGATGGGCCCAACTCTTTATGGAATGAAGGGGCCACTTTTTTTGGCTTGGAGAAGAGTCACAAACAGCCTAGAATTGGACACGTGTCACAAGGAGAATAAAAGCAGTGTGAACACAAGAAAAAGGCAAAAAATTTTTGAAAAATTATACCTAAAGACCCAATAAATATTTACATTTTAACCCATCCCCTTCATCTATAAATAAAAGCTCCCATCCCTCTCAAGCACAAAAAGGGGCCCCCTCTCTTTTGGAAGCTCTCCCATCTTTCTCAAAGTAAGCCCCTTCCAGAGCAATTTCGAGTGGTCCTAGCCTGATCTTTGATCCAAGTAAGCTCCAGTTTCCTCCCTCTTTTAAATTCTTTTATTTTTAGTAGTTATTAGAGTAATTTAAGGGGAGGTTCTGTCTAATTGGGCAGGCCTAGATAGTTAACCTATGTGGAGGTTCTGTCAAACTATCTAAGCTAAAACAAGCCTTCTTAAGGGGAAGTGTTGCCCAATTGTTCTGAATTAGGATAGCCTTTCCTAAGGGAGGTGTTGTCTAACTGTCCTAGACTAAGATAG
>JBAGKO010000008.1:9801723-9813006 GCA_037177275.1 Acacia concinna
GCAATTTTACTGTAAAAATAATTTATATCACATCACAACCCTTACATGTAATTATTATAAAAGTTAATATCCTTTTTAGTCATTTAACCATAAAAATAGTTATTATGATAACATTTATCCAAACACTCAATTTTTCTAAAATTATATTTTTACATAAGTTATTCTAAAAAAATTATTTTACTTTATAAGTTATTCTCAAAAGTTCAATCCAAACATACCCTTAGGGATATACCCTTGTTAACTCAGCAAGAATAACTTGTCCGTTTCCCTAAAAGTTTATTCAGTTCCGATCTGATTCTAAGTTCTTACCCAATGGCATTTTAACTTCAGTATAACTTGAGTCAACCATAAAAATAGTTTTCTAGTCTAAATCTAAATTGAGCTAATAACAAATTATTCAAACCATCAGACCATTCAGTCTGGCTCAATTCTCAAAACATAATGATTTTATATTTGTCATTCAACGAAAATGGATTCAAGTTAGTTAAATCCTATAAAAATTTTGTAAAATAGTTAATGATATAATAAAAAGAATTATATGAAGTTAGAAAAATGAAGAAAATGACCAAATGCACATGGAAGTTATCAAATCTTCACTCGCACACGCACGCGTACACATTTGGAGGAAGTGAAGAGCATTATTGGTTTGGTGGTGTGTGTGTGTGTTGGCCAAAAGGTTTGGTGGGTATATCAAAGAGAATTCAACAAGTACGTAACTAATAAACTAATGCTAAGGCATGTGTGTGCAACATATATAAATACTAATAATTTCAACTTTGCATAGATGGGAATGACATCACCTCTTATGCATGAGATTAATTAATTAATTAATTGCATTTAAAATTATTGAACTGAACTACCTGCCAGCAACTTTATGGGCAGATACTCTCTTTTCTATAATCTTTTTTATTTTTTATTGAAAATAACAGTCAAATTAATCTACGAGAAAATCTCAATGACACGTGAAAAGGATTGGTTATCCAAATAAGATCAATAATATATAATTGAGATAAACTAATTCAATTGATTATTATCTTAATCCTGATAACATTGAAAATAATATGTTCTCATGAACTGAGTTATCTAAATTTCTTAATGAGCTTAATATCTCAACATTCTATCTTTATGTGATGATTCGCTGAAGACATATCTCATTCACTTTAAGTAAATATTTTCAATTTTTATTTTATATAATTTTGACATTCATTTGTTTTTAAGTCAAAGCTTTATAGCCAAAATGACACTAAGCACCTCTCTTAAGGGTGAGTTTAAGAGTTCAAACGCTTTCTAAAAAGTATAATATATGCGTGGGTTATGGTAAAAAGCAAAAATAAATAAATAAATTTTGTACATTTTTACTGAGTTTGATTCAAGAATTTAGGCCTATTATCTATTCAAAACTAATATGATATATAAAGAGCTTGTTTAATTTCCTGTACTTGTTTTCTTAATATTTATAACTTGATACAATAAAAGATTTTGTGAGTTAAATATGTAGCCTAGCTAATTAAGGTACAGCTATTTAATTACAAACCTATAGTACTCCCCTAATGTAATACGATGAATTAATAGGTTTCTTATAAACTAAAACTAGTGAGCTAGAAATCTCAAGATAATATAGAGTTAGAGCATATCTTAAAGAGTCTTCGCAATTCACCGCGCCTTGTGGCTTGTTTGGTGCAAGGGATTAAAATGTGAAGTGAGAGAAAATTTTGATGAATTGGATTTTAAAGTAAAAATTAGAGAAGTATGGTTAAATTTTTTTAATTAATTTATAATTTTTTTTAATTTTATATCTTCTCATTATTAAAATTTCATAATCCAACGTCCCATCCATAATTTTCTTAAATCCACATAAAAATTTTCACTTCCCTTCCCATCAAATTAGAGAAGTATGGTCAAAAGTTTTATTATACCTACATCATATTTTGTTGAGATAGTTAATTTTCTTAATATTAATTATTTTAGAAAAACGATATTCACATAATTAACTTAATTAATTAGTGACCCTTGCTTTCATTCTTTCTATTTAATTCCAAGATCAAGTGAATCTGATAACTGACATGGAAAATAAAAAATATGTAATAAAGCTATATTTTTATTTAGTTGAGAAAATAAAAAATTTAAATTCAAAGCTTTTCAAGAAAACCGTTCTTGGAATTCATTGAATCTTCCCCAGTTTACGCACAAATGATATATGATATCACACCAAATCAAACTAATAAAAAAACCTTAATATAGATAGTGTCAGAAGAATATATCGTGGCACACTACTAACTAATTAACGTACGTATGATTGATTAATAAGATAATGTAAAGCAGACACACTCGATCGTAATCAATTAGACACATAAATAAATATGAAATTAAAGGTTCATACGTAGAATAATTAACTTAATCACTATTGTGATATAGATCAAGAGGTGTCAGAAACCATATCCAAGATAGATTATAAGATCACTGAGGATGTTGGTTTTCTTAGACTAAAAAAAAAAGTTAAAAAAATTCAGGAGACAATAAGGACCCAATCGCATAAATAGCCATCACATTTCAAAGTAATGAGTGGTACATTATTATAAGGTAAGGTTTTTATAATAATTAGGGTTTTTCTAATTATTATTATAATTAGGGTTTCCAAATCTAAAGGTAATTGACAAGTGTGCATGTGTTGAACTTATTTTCTCTCCCACATGTGGGTCACAATTGTTTGATTTGTTTCCTAGCTTGTTGTTTCCAAGGTCCCATTGGCCAGTTGTTCCAATATAAACCCTAATTAATTATTATACAATAAAATATCAACCAATCCATCCATCCATCCATACACAGACAGTGCTGTAATTTTAAATTCCTAAGAAGATCTTCCACCTAAGAAAAACATGGATTCGTTGGGGAATAAATATATATTTATAATTAATTAATTAATTAAGCATCTTTAGGGTATTGAAACAGATCAATCATTTGCATTTATAATTGGTTAAATTATCTTTTCTTATAAAAAGTAGAATAAATCATAGACCACACTTTGGACAGCAAACTAAGCGTGTAGTGTCAAAAATTAATTAACAGATTATGCATATAGTTTGTGGATAATACATAATTAATATGAATGGTATAGATCTTAATAGAATTGACAGATTCCTAGTTTCAAGTGAAGATAAGATTATATTGGTTCTGGATTAATCCTATTTATCCAAATGATGATGAATGGATAGCGAAATGCACTATATATAATATATGTACATGTACATTATTAATTAAATGAAATGAACTCATAATTTATATATCTACATTCCCCTAACTCCTTTTTGTCCATTAATTGCAATTTGCGAAACCGGTTGGCCTACAGAGTAAAAGTAATTCCTGAAAAAACTTGTAGCATATATTATATACAAAATCCACTTGAGCCATGATGATATTATGTGCATATATGACCTCATCAACATTTAAAACTTTAGCTAATTCTCCTACTGTTAATTTTATTTATTATTTATATGCAATTAGCTTAAAGTTTAAGACTTTTATTTGCATATAACCCAAAGTTTGAGGGGTTATTTGTATGAAAAAATTAAATTATATTATATTAAAGAGGTATAACAAAACTACTACAAAAAATAATTCATGTGACACATTTTTTTAATTAATAGCACCACATTAGGTTCTTGTAGCCACTACCACAAAATTGTGTATATATGACGATGTATATATCGTGGTTATAGAATACCCACCATATATAGAGAAGTGAGATTTGAATCGACACCCCCACCTACTTATATATGACGGTTTTTTTTTTCAAAACAACGTCATAAATGTGAGAAAAATATATAGCGGTTTTTGAAAAATGGCTATATATAAAATGCGGAAATTAAAACGTTATATGTTCGTCACATATATGATGATTCTATAAAGAAACACCATATAAATTAAGTAAATATATAGCGGTTTTTTAACAACCACCATATACTCCCTCCGGTCCTAGTTATATGAACCAGTTGATTTTTTTTGGAGAATCCTATGAAAGCTAATTACATTATTTAAAATCATTAAATTTTATCATTTTTTTTCAAACTATTTTATTTAACTTATGAGCTAATATATAATATAATAAAATACAACATGTTATATTATTAAGTAACTTATTTTGTTTCCTTAACTTCTCCAAAAAAAAATCAAATATCTCTTATAATTGAGACCCGAGGTAGTATAATTGAACATATTTGATAGTTGTTCTGGAACAACTGCCATAGAAATTCCCTTACAACCTTGTTTTCAGCATGCTTTATTTCATACTCAGCAAATTTCATTCGTTGAGCGCTCTTCTCCACCACAGCCCACTTTCGGCATACCCACCTAGATTTTCCTGTCGTTCTCACTCTTTTGATATACGTCTTCTATGTCTACCTCTCTACGAATGTGCTAACTAGTAGGGGTGTTCAACATTTTCCCATCCCGATGTTCCCGTCTCGAACCCAAGCAAATTGAGACGGGAAAAGTTCGGGATCGGGATCGGGATCGGGAATGGGACTTCCCAATCTCGAATATATATATATATTATATTTTTTTTAATTTTTCTAAAATTATCTAAGTACCACTAAGTTAAAAGCCATTCATTTTTTCTATTTTACAACATTAATTAAATAAGTGTGACTATTAATTTTTCATAGTTATTATTTTCAAGATAAGACTTAATAAAGAGGAGTAATGCATATATTATTCTTAATTTTTGGTAGACTCATGTTATAAAAATCAAAGACTTGAAAATTTTTTACGTATGATTTTTGAGGAAACTAATGTTCCTTTTATTTCGTGTTAAAGAATAAATTCGTATTCCTTTACTTTTATTTTTTTGGGAGTGTTTGCTATTTTATTTTTTGGGAAATCCCGATCCCTATTTTTTGGGAATTTTTCGGGATCGGGAACAATTTCCCTTCTCGAGCCTATTTCAGGATCGGAATCTGGAATGACATTTCCCGATTTCGTCCCGTCGCGAGAACACACGTAAATATAAGGCATAATGTGGTAATATACAATATTCCGCATAACAAAAAGGATGGAAACACTACTTTTAATAGCAATAGCTCAAGCTTTCAAAGTCTTTTTTGATAGACTGGGGTGGGAACTATCACCTGGAAATATATTAAATTAACTGAATGATACAAAAGTCTCAGTAACCAACAATCCATCTCATCGGGCATACAAGTAAGTGCCCGTGAAATGTGAACCTGGAATAGTTATAAATACACAACATTATCAAATATATCATAAGGTAACATGTATATCAATTTACAATATCATTATTATATTTATTACATGGGTGCACAATTGTCAATATACAATAATTTACTCTATGATCTCTCTTATTTCACCCCACCTAATTTCCTCTTATTGAACCCATGGGCTAGTACTCACCCATATGACGGTAGTTCAACTCAATAAACTCACCGATCAGGTGATGTGGACTTGCCAAAATCCATAGAGCACAAAAGATTCAAGGCCCCACTAAACATAATCGGGCCGAAGGGCTAACCAGAGTATAGGTGAAAGCCCACCACCTTATTTCGTTTTTTTGTACAAGATTTCTCTCCCTTATTTCCTCTAAAGTAACCTCCCATAAAAATCAACATCCGCAATCCCCTCTCATATCAACACTCAATAAATATAATTATCATAAGTCATCACATTCCATTATTAACTCACAAGCTATCAAGAGAATAATTTCAATCTTACAAGTCAACACCAAATTTATATAATATCATATTTACCATCCTATGCTCAATAAAATAAGTCCCATAAGATGATTTTAATAATAAAATAACATCACAGTTCACTTCACAAACCAATTGCAACTTTATATACTATATATTTAAAACCACTCACAAACATATTACAAGCATACACAACAAAAGGAAAGTAGTTACCTCTTGCTAAAATTTAGCAATACCACAAAACTCCAAATTTCAAGAGCTCAAACATAAGCCAAAATCAATTTACAACAATTTAATTATTACACATTAATAACTCTTTGAATTATTAAAACAATTAACTGAATTAAATAAAATTTAAAGTTTGAAAATAATTACCCAAAAATGTCAATTCCACTCTAAAATCCCAATTATTTGTTCTAATATAAATTAAAATATTTTTTTAACCCAAACAACTCATTTGAGACATTAATTTTCATCAATTTCATTTCATTGTACAAAATCTCTAATTTAAGATTTTGGGTTCCCAATATAAATTTGTTAGATTATAGATATTCACTTGATTAAACAATCTAAACCGATTAAAACTTCAATAATACCTCAATCAACATAAATAACTCATTTTTTTCAAAATCAATCAGTAAAAATATCATATATAGCATTATTTTTTACCTTATTTATAAAAAATAATTATAAAATCTTACAAAACCCAAATCACACCACTAAACCGATTAAAAATAATAACTAATCCTTCTCTACATTCTTATAGACATCTATTCACAAAACTCAAAACTTATCCAAAACTCTAACACCAAAATATTCTCTAATCAACACAACATTACTACGATATAGAAGAAAAATTATTTAGAATAACTTTCATAAAAAAATTTTTGTAATTAGAAGTATTTTGTAACATCAAAATAATCTACAGCATTTAAACCATAACATGAGATACAGTCGCCGCTCCACTTTTTCTTAGCCGAACTCGCCCTCTGCTTGAAATGATGAAATGATTCAAGGGAAGGACGTTGGAGGGGTATTAATAGTAATACCCTCCCTAAGTTTTCAACTTAGTTGAAAATATAATATTATATATATATATATATATATATATATATATATATTACTTTCACATTTTTTTATATTATTTTTATTTCTTCTTCTTATTTTTTCTTAAAACCATTTTATGATAAATCTATTTATCATAATAAACTCTTTCTTAATTATAATTAGATCTTAAAATAAAAATTAGGATGTTACAAAACTCATCCTGAATTGGTAATCTAAGGAGTTAAAAATATGATGATGTTACAGTTAACGGTTTTAAATAGTACTTCAACGGTTTTGCACAATTTTCTAAAGTTCATGATTACTTTTACACCAAAAAATAATTCATGGTTACTTTTACACTTTTCAGAAAAGTACATGACTATTTAAGCACATTAACTCTATTTTATATGTATATTTTTATATGTAATCTATAAAATATGATTCATGCCTTTTTTAGTCATTTTCCATCAAAAGTAACTTTTAGAAAATTTTAACCAAACATAAATCAGATTATCTAATCTTTCTTTTACAAATATCATGATTGCAATCTTTACTCTAAACATATCCTTTAACTACCAATTCAAACAGCACAATTCAGTTAATCCCATCATGTGGAAACTAAAAAGTAACTAAGCAATATTCACCTTCTACAAGAGAATATATATATATATATATATATATTTGTAAGTACATGCATTCTCTTATAATAGAGTAAAAGTGTGTTTGGATGGAGAGAAAAGTAGGGAGAAAGAGGGAAAAAATTAATATTATTTTTAAAAACTTTCATAAATGATAAAGACATTACTATTTTTGAAAGTTTTCTCACCTAATCTTCTCTTCTCCCTAATCTTCTCTACATCTAAATATGTGTTAAAGAGACAATCATATTTAGGAAAGACATTAAATTTGAGCATATCTTCCTGGGATTTGCTTTTGCATAATTAAGGGAAGGAGTAATAAAATAATGAGTTCATTGAGTGGGGCTTTGGGTTCGGCAGATAGTTGTTGGGCTGAACAAGAGAAGGCCCATAGAAGAGTGGGTCCAACTTTACCTACAAAGGGAGTGAATCGAAATCACTACTTGTGTTGGCGCACAATTTGGAAGGATTCTCAGTCTCTCAGGGACCAGGATGAGGGTGAATTGTGAGGGTTTTGGCTTTTTAAACATTATTATTGCTGTGTTATTTGTTACTCTCATGATGATTCCTCCCAGTTCCAATACTTCAAGTCCAAGTCAACCTTCCTTGGTTCAAAACCACCATCAAAAGGTACACCTCCCCCTCCTTTTCTTTGTTCTTTCTTTTTCTTGTCGCTACTGGCCATTCGCTTTTCCTTCTCCAATTTTCTGTTTTCACTGTCCCAAGCAACGTAACGCTGTTCTTTTTTGTCATCTACTCGACTGATTCTCCAAATCAGATTTTCTCGATGGAACAATGAACAATTTAGTGTATTTATTTGTCGCAGTATCAATACCGCAAAGGGAAGACCAGAATTCTCAACCATCAATTTAGGTTTTCTTAGTTTTTTAAGAATGAATATGCGTACTATAAGAAAGATTCTGATATTCCTGAATGGAAGCGCCTAGAGGCGAACACATTTTCAGGTTCTTTGTTCTTTTACGCGTGATTGCCTTTGCTGAATTCACATTATATTCCTTTCACTCTGTATCTGCACATAACGAAAACAGTGTGATTGCTAACTTCTATTATGTAAATAATCAAGCATCTAATCATCTTATCTTTTTTTCTACCTTCCTAATCATCTTATCATATGTAGGTTGTCACCACTTTTTAAAAATATTAATTTAAACATTATTTATTTGAAAAGGAGAGAATCCCAGAAAAAAAAAACCATTGAAATGTGTAAAGGATAATTCAGTATCACGAAATCTGCAAATTTCAAATAAGTTATTCGTGCAAATTTCAAATCTCTCATTCGAGAGGAATTTGGAATCTGAAATTTTTAAATCTTGAAATTTTATGAAATTGCATAAATACCCCTGGTTTTCACAGCAAGAATATCTCAACTCACAGCTTGAATACATATTACCAATTGAGATGCTCTTATTGTGAAAATCCAGGGGCATTTACATAATTTCACAAAATTTCAAGATTCAAAAATTCCAGATTCCTCCCAAATTATTTGGAATTTACAGATTTCATGACATTGAATTATCCTTTACACATTTGATGGTCTTTTTTTTATATTCTCCCTTTTAAAAAAGATATTTTTTAAGACTGAATTATGATACATGTCTTTAGAAAATAATCCCTACTCTTTCAAATTAGAAGGAAAAAAGTTATCTTTCTTTTTTGATTAACAACTGGAATAAACATTGAAAAAAAAGACATAAATATTCACACATAATGTGCTGAAATAAATACGTTCTTGTTTTTGAAGTATGCATTGCTTGCTTTCTTGACTACTTATGCAATTTCTTGTTCCTGACGCCATTTTAGTTTTTGATGAATTCCTCAATTAGTTTTCTCCTCATTGAGCATTTAATGGACAATAATACTTCATGGGATTGAGGCCATGGCTTCTATATTTACTTTTTCCCCTTCCATTTTTTTCCGTTACATGGTTTCATCAAATTCATATACTATGCTTATTCTTTGTATACTCATTATGTGTTGTATGCATCAAAATGCACAATTTAAATAAATAGATAAAGTTAAGCCATTGAATCTATTTGCTAGCCTCTCCTTATAGTCAATAACATTGTATTCCTAATCATTCAAAAAGCAAGATGAAAGTGATGCTGGACTACTTTAAGTGCTTAGCACATGGAAGGGGCAGAACTAACAATAAAGATAACACAATTGACAACATATTTAATTATTTTTTAAAAGCCCAACTAATACAAAAAAATGCCCCACACGTCAGTTTCTCATTATTTAAGATTTTACTGATCTAATGGTTCAACTTTATCCACTTATTTAAAATGTGCATTTTGTAATAACCCATAATGAACATATAATGGATAAGCATAATAAATGGACTCAGTTTCATCTACCCTTGCCACTTTTAGTATACACTTGGTAGTTAATTTGATGGATCCATATTTTTAAGCTACATGCACGTTATCTTTTGAAAACAAAAAACACTCTTTTTTTTCTCCCTAATTAAGCAACAACTTGATTCTTTGCCGTTTAATTTATTCATGTTTTCCTTAAACCAACTGTGGTCCATCATTGGCTAACTATGTGAGATATTTAAATTTAGTTCGTGGCATTTCTCAACCTCAAATCTTAATCATTATGATGTAAAAAATTTTATGCAATGATGCAACTATTAATATCTAAAGTGGGTTCTCTAGGAGGGGTGGGTTCAGAGAGCATTTCATTTAAATGCCAAAAGCATTCCAAATTCTTTCTTCATTGCATGCCATGATGTTACAAAGATTTTTTATAATTCTCTTAATTATCTTTGCAAACAGAAATTTGTGAAACATGTGGTGATAAAGGATATTTGAAGCAGCTCATATACTTTGTATAGTGTCTAGTTTTTGCTGAGCATAGGTACACTTCGTGCTTTATACTCTTTTTGAGTTTTTTTCTTTTGGGCTGCAAACTTGTTAGTTGTGAAACATATAAGCTTTTTTTATTTATATACTTGTATACGAATATATGCGTAGTTATTGTATGCGGGAGTTGCCTAAAGAAGAAGATGGAAAAATCAACTAGACATGTGAGGAATGCTCTCTAAATGACGCCAAATGTAGATCCACACCATTGAGGAGAAGTTCACGCATAAGGGAAACCGCGAAAGCTAAACGTAACCGTGTGAAAATTGAAAGCAAGAACCATGAAGAAGCCTATTTGGGTGAGTCATGTGAGACATAATCTTTTGATGAAAATATGAAAATCTCTATTGGCTTAGAGAATCTTACCCTTTATTACTTTTTTGTGATGCCTTAGTTTCAAAGCTTTGGAGGAACCCATTAATGGACCCCTAACGATGAACATTGCCCCATTAGCATGATGAATAAATATTTGTTTGTATCTGCTGGTGTTAATGGTCCTAATGTGTTCCTTAAAAAATAGGAAGTCATTTATTCATCATGCTAATAGGGCAATGTTCAGGGGTCCGTTAATGGGTTCCTCCAAAGCTTTAAAACAAAGTCGTCACAAAAAAGTAATAAAGGGTAAGATTCTCTAAGCCAATAAAGATTTTCATCAAAAGATATTGATTTTCATCAAAAGATTCTGTCTCACATGACTCACCCAAATAGGCTTCTTCATGGTTCTTGCTTTCAATTTTCAAACAGTTACGTTTAGCTTTAGCAGCTTCCCTTATGCGTGCCCTTCTCCTCAATGGCATCAATCTACATTTGGCGTCATTTAGAGAGCATTCTTCACATGTCCAGTTGATTTTTCTATCTTCTTCTTTAGGTAGTTGATTTTTCTATCTTCTTCTTTAGGTAACTCCCGCATACAATAACTACGCATATATTCATATATAAGTATATAAATAAAAAAAGCTTTATATGTTTCACAACTAACAAGATTGTAGCCCAAGAGAAATAACTCAA
>JBAGKO010000008.1:9827659-9853003 GCA_037177275.1 Acacia concinna
TTCTCCCAAGTGTAAAACCTGTCATCTTATTCAAAAAAAAAACAAAAACTCTATGACCTTGCCACTTGTGTGGTTCGGGCAATCAATTAGTTCAATAAGAAGAGTGATTGGATTAACTTAATTGATCCAAAATTAACTCAATACAACTAAGTTCACAAGTCTTTTCAGTACAAGAGAGAAGTGACTTTATGTTTCATATGAAACAATAGAATAACGACTATCAATTGGACGAATACACAACAATTATAAAATGTCGTCGTTGTGAGCCTTGTTGTTGTCGTCTTGTTTATTTTCCATCTCTCCAATAAAGCCGCTTCACATAAAGAGCCAACTGTACATACAAAAAGCTGAACAGTTCGATATCTCGAACGTCCGTAAACAAGATAGTTAATTAAATTGTGTCCACTCATGTTTCTGTCACTTTAATTAAAAAAAAAGTGTTATTGATGGAATTATGAAGTGGTGGAAGAAGAATATGACTAAGTTCAAGGATGTCCAATTAAAATTGGCCATCACAGATAGCAATTAAAGAAGACAGAGCCTAATGATAGATTTTCCATGAAATTATCATTTTTAATTCTAGTTTAATCCGCCTTATCTTTTGTCCTGTACACCACTATGTCATTACCCGATCTATTCGCTGAACTGGCTTTTTTTTTTTTTGGTTATCTCCAACCTCATTATATATATAATTAATCTATAACTTTTTTGTTTTGTTTCGGTTTAATTGTTTATTATCTTAGATGGGGCCGCATGCATATCCGATAATAGAAAAATCCATGTATTGCAGTAGTAGGTATAAATATGATATGCCATTAACTAGACTGATTTTATTTTTATGGTTGTTTTTTGCCAACTAGACTGATTTTATTATGCATTGTACCAAGTATATGTTTTAATTAATCACTAGTTAACAAAGATAGGAGCAAGTGTTCAATGCTTTTGATCGCTCAAAATTAAATACTCCCTCCTGTCCTTATTATAGGACTAATTTGAAAAAGTTGATTTTGCTTCTAAATATAAAACATATTTTTATATTTATTAATATTTTTTAAAATTATCTATATTGATGCTTTCTTAATAATAATCAAGGAGAAGGATAAGGATAAGAAATGACAGAATTAAGGAATATGTCTAATGTAATTTAATAAATATATGTCATATTAATTAAATTTTTTTAATATAATGAAATTTAATAAATATGTATTATATTAAAGATAAAAGGAAGTGATATTTTAAGAAAAATAAAGCCCTAAATCTAGTGCCTCGTTATCACATCTGTTAAAATCCGAACAAGTGGGATCAAAGTTGATGAGACTGATTTTTTTTTTTTTTTTGCCCTGCAAAGAGACTGATATTGACACAAAAGAAGTTATTATAAAATTTAAATATTTTAGGAATAAAATTGCACAACAAAATTATTTTATTATACTTATTGATCATTACTCGCTATAGTCTTGCTGGCCAACGATCTTCACCCATATTGAAGAATATAGGTTGCAATCAGCAAAGAGTTTATATACTAGAGACTTAAGGCTTAAAGGATCCTAATTTTGGTATTTGGATAAATTTTTCAATAACCTTATATTTTTACCTTGCATCGTAATTTCTTTGATCTTTAATATAAAATATGTTATCTAATTTAATTATATTAAAGAAGTTGGTTCATATAGCATATATTTTGTAAAATACTCTATTCATCTTCCTTAATTCTTTTATTTCACTTTTTCATTGATTATTGTTGAGGGAGTATTAAAAGGGTAAATTAAAAAAAATTGATAAATATAAAAATATATTTTATATTTAGGATCGAGATCAACTTCTCAAATACTACTTCCTATTATAAATATAAAGTTTAATTGAATTTTTTTAAAAGAGATTAAGGAATTTTATTAAATTACTTTGAAATATTTATATCTATCCTTTTTATCCAAACTAATTAGTTAAGTTTATATATAATTTAATCACAAAGGATATATGATTAAGTAACTTATTTTACTTTCTTAATCTCTAAAAAAAAATCAACTAAATCTTATATTTAGGACAATTTAATATGAAGCCTTAGATACTTAGTCTGTATTTATACGATCAAATCAGATCAAGTGAGTTTTAAATATTTAACATTTGTTATCCCTGACCTTTCAGTGGTCTCCAGATACTTTACATTTTGATACACAACTATTATGGGCCAAAATACCATTGGAGGCCCATTAAGTTCAACTTTTCTGGGTCAGGCACCAATGCATCAACTTCTTAGGTCTCTGTTAACTAAAACAGTCCAAAACCTATAAAGGCTTACCGCACATTTTGATACACAACTTTGCTGGTTGATAGCCTAAGGGCTGTTTGGTATAACAGGAGAGAAAATAAAAATTATAGGAGTTGAATTTTAAAAAATTAAAGAAGTGGAGTTATAAAATTTTAATAAATAAAAAATATAATATAAAAAGGTATAAAAAATGATTTAAAACTCTTAACTACATTTCTTTAATTTTTTAAAATTCAACTTATAAAAATTTGTCCTCCCCTTTAGATATCTCATATCAAACAAACCTTAAGGAATAATGTACAATTTCACATCAAAACTATTGGTCTAAAAGCAATGTAGTCCTGAGGGTTTTTTCCCCTTTATTTATGAGTTACGTTACTCTAAAATTATAAAAACATAGTAATATTGGTCAAACGTTTGCTGATCTCATTATGCTCATGTGGCCAGCATGCCCACTTGGTATCCATATCACTATTCTTTTCAATTTCCGGTCAGATTCATGATTGGGAAATAAAATTTAAGAAAAAAAGAAAGAAAGAAAAAAGAAAATTTGTCTCCCTTGTTCGTTACTCCCTGCCTAGCGCTGCTGCCAACAACTCTTCCAGCCCTCTATTTCAGAGATAGAAAATGACGAAGCTCCTCCCCTCAAGTCCTCCTTGTTTGGGGTTTTCTCCTTTGGTCTTTGAACCTCCAATCATGTCTTCCAAAACATCTTAATATGACAAATGGGTTAAGCTGCAATTTGGTCCTTTAAGTTTTCGCTCACCAACAATGTCACCCATAAGGTTTTTTGAGTTCAATATTACTCTATTAAAATTTCAAGATGTAGTAATGTGGCTCCCTTACACTTAAATTGTCAGTGTCAATCTTTTAACGGCTATTATATGAGATAACATTGCTACCTTATAAAATTTTAAAGGCAATATCAAATCTAAAAAAATTTCAAGACAATATTACTCTTCGGCAAATATTTATGGGACAAATTTATACCTTTAACCTTGAGGGAAAAATAGGGGGGAAATCTCCAAAAAAAGACACTCTAAATAGGGAAAAGGCAGGTCAGAGTAACAAAATGGGAAAATCTCAAATCAGTCACTTTTGTATTATTTTTCTTGTAATTATAAAAATGCCATTGGATTTTTAACAACATGAGTATTTTAATTTACAACAAGAGTATCTCAATTAACAACACTAAATGCATTTGGTACTATGTATTTGCTTCTAGTGTTGTTAATTTAAATACTCTTGTTGTGAATTAAGATACTCGTATTGTTAAAAATCCAGTGGCGCTCTTGTAATTACAAAAAAAGAAGGTACAAAGTGACTGATTTAAGATTTTTGAGTTCGTTGTTCTGATTTGTCTTTTTCCTATTTTAACTGTTTTTTTCTGAAATTTTTCCATAATATAATAATGTTCTCAAATAAAAAATAATATATAATGAAACTAATTTTGTATAAAAGAAATATATCTATAAATAAAATAATAAAATAAAAATATAAAATTGTTGTACCTTTTTTATTAAAAGAATATGAATTTTTCATTAATACTTTATATTGAATAAGAAACATAAATTTTAAACAAATATTTACATGAAATATGAAAAATATTTAATATATTATACACAAATAATATATATAATATTTATATATTTTTTGTAGAATATAAATATCATATTTTCTTTTTTGAATCGAAATAATATATGTGTGTGTGTATATAATTTTGTAAAGAAAGTTACAGGTTCATCACAACTCAACTAGAAAAGGCATATCAGCGCGCATGAGATCAGGTGTTCAAATCCTCCATCAACCACAAAATGCAACCAATGTATTATCATGGGCATGAGGTGGCATGAACATGTGGCACTGCAGAGGCGAGAGGTAGGGACACATGGCAATGATGTGGACCACCGAATAGCGATGGCGACCTCACTGTAGGTAAACCAAGGTTTTTTTTATTGTTGTTGTTGTAATTTTTGTAACTCGAAGATATGGTGTTTAGTAATTTGTAAGTGATGTCATAATATATTCATTTACGGAGTCAGTTACAAAGGATCTACATCATAATGTCTATTTTCTTCTACTTTTATTTCTTCTACACCTTATATGTTGTAGTGATAATGCATTTTTAAGATGCAAAAATAAGAATTTGCACTAGTTATAAGTTAAATAAACTAGTTTATAGAAAAAAAATGTAAATATAAATGCTTTAAAGTAACTTATTTAGCTTCTTTAATTTCTAAAAATAAATTATGTGTCTTATATTTAATACTGAAGGTAGTACTTATATATATAAAAAATAATAATCAAAGCTAATAAATCAACATGATCCCTTCTTCTAATATTTAATCACATATATCAATATCATTACTATTTTTTTTTTTTGAGAGACTAATGTTTATGATTTGTTCATATCTTTCTCTTTCTTCCACATGTGGCAAGCAAGCGATTTTGCCTTGCTTGATTCAGTTGCTCTATATAATATTTTTTGGGAAGTTAAGTTTTCAAGAAGCTTACCTTTTGGGATTTTTTTTTGCCACTATACCTTTTGGGCATAGCCTCATGGGAAGTTATCAATATATTGCTGTGAACTTTGAGTTTTTCTTTAAAAAAATATAATTATTTTTTATATAAAAGGTATTGTTTTTCCCATATGATTTTATATAAAAAAAAAAAACCAGTTATACTTTTTCATGTATTATGAATTATTAGGGTTGTGCCTGGGTTAGGGTCGGATCACGTATTATTTGAACCCGGGGATCCGACGTTGAAGCATACAATGGCCAAGCTAATGCCCGTATTGTCCATGGAGAAAAGTAATTAATTTTTTTTAGGAAAGCATAACTTAATCAAGCATTACTTAGTAAGTTATCTCAGGAAAATGTGAGAATTATCTTTCTAGAAAAATTAATTAAGATTTTCAAACAAAGAAACAAAAATTTAATGTGCCATACATACACGTTCGGGAAAAATTATTGTATATGCTAATTCTTAGAAATAAGGACTACTTAAAACTTTTTGAAAAATATAAAGTGAAAGAAAAGGAAGGATAATTAAATTAGGTTTACCAAACAAATTAATTGATGCATTTCAACTTATTATAGCATCACAAGTACAAGCTAAGCATCAAAACGTCGAAAACAATTTGTTACACATTTTAAGAGCAGTATTTTTAATGTGTACCTCCAGGCGCTCCAGTTCCTTTTTTTTCTGCTGTAAGAAGATTCATTTATTGAAAATAAATAAAAGTTGAACAAAAACATCCAAAACAAAACGCAAAAACAAAAAGGGCTAAAGTTAAAACAACAGAACCCTAAATCCAAACAAATAGAATGCAAATCCCACATTGATTAATAATACATTTTATAAATGAAAAGTATATAACCATGAGGCAAGTCCAGTCAAATTGATTAATCCTTTTTATAGAAAGTCAACATCTAACATATGCCTATATCAAGAATATAACTTGGTATCAAAGCTATTCGTTCAATGGGACACCATAAAATAGAAGAGAAGAAGGGAAAAAAATGAATATTGCCAAAAAAAAAAATCTGTTGAATCAGGTACTTCGTCCCTTGCATCACGATCATGCTTCAAAAGAGGCTTACCAGTACATTATAGTCAAATCGTTAATTTAGTAATTAACCTTTCCTTTGTAAGACGCCCACAATGGTTAATTTAGTAATTAGACCACAAAAAACAAATGCAAATGGAAAATATGGCTTCATCAAGATGATCATTGTGATAAGCACAGGGAGGAACAAAATCTATTTTAGAGATATGTCATTATACCCAAAAATCATTATGGTTTATTTGTTTGCAGGTCACATCGATGATTGGATAAACTTCAACATGAAGAGATATAGATGATGAACTTACTACTGAAGACATGAATGAGGTATGCGATCGAGGTTGATGGTGCATTCTTGTACTATTCTGGCAAAGTGACATGGGTTTGTGTGTTTTTTTTTTTTTTAAAAATGGAATACCTTTTTAGTAGAAGGCTTTCTATTTGGATTGGAAGAAGATGATTGACTCACAACCGAATCGTGGGGTTGTTTGATGGAGCTTAAAAAAGCCAGGATCAAGGTGCCAAAAACATAATCTTGAGAGAGGTGATTCCATTGAAGCTATTCAACCAATTCTTAATGAGAATCTGGTACTGAATGATCATTGGGGAGTGATTTACTATGAAATCAAAGGCATGATGCAATGATCTTGGCAAGTGGAAATTCAACGGATAAGTAGAGACCCAAATGCCATAGTAGATAGATGTTAAAGGCATTGTTGGACTGCAAATTTTCCCAGCCTCCACATCACATGTTAGGATTCTCTCATTGCCAAAGAGGATCCTTAACACCTCTAGAACCATATATATATATATATATATAAAGAGGATGGGGTGGACCCCCTTCCTTTTGCACCAAATAGTGCAAAAAAGCCAAGAAAGCATAAGGGAGAGGGAGGGTCTAAGGAGAGGATCATAATTCCCACGTCACTACCAATTGCCTAATCATCTTTGGTCTTGCCATCATTTTCTTAAGGCACCATAAAAGAAGGGAAAAAAAAAACCCTAATCCCAAATATGAAAGCCACCAAGTTGGACAACCTACCCTCACTCTTAAGTTGGGCGCCAGAAAACCCAACACATTAAGAGTTTGTTTGGTATGAGGGATTTAGAAGGGAGTTGAGGGGGGATTTTTATAAGTTGAATTTTAAAAAATTAGGAAAGTGGGGGTTAAAAATTCTCAATTATTTTTTCATACTTTTTTATATTACATTTTCTCTTTATTAAAATTTTATAACCCTATTTCTTCAATTTTTTTAAATTTAACTCATAATCTTTTTTTATTTTCCCTCCCCTCCCCCTCTCATACCAACAGCCTCTGAAGCAAAAGCACCCATAAATGGAAGAGAAAAACGAACTCAAGAAAGTCGAAGAAACAATGAGCTTTTTATAGGTAATTTTACGGTATGCAAGATATGTACATATATATATATATATATATATATATATAAGGGAATTTTTTCTTCCTTAAAAACACTTTTTTAAGCTAAAACACAAATGATTTCTCAATATTCTAATTGAAAACATGTAAAAATGAAATTCCCATTAAATGGAATATCCAAAGAAAGTTTATCAATGGTGACCTACATTTAATATTATAAATTTCTTTGAAAACATAAACTACGTAAAGAAATAAGGGTTACATGTCAAATTTGTCCTTGAAGTATTGCCTAAAGGGTGATTTTGCCCCGAAAGTTTGTAAAATGAGTAATTTTGGCCCTGCTGTTAGTTGACTAAATATGTTGAGCTGACAACAATCCACAGGTCATCCAGTGTAGTTTTGCTAAGGTGAAAATTTCTACAGGAACTTTTAAATATAACTTTAAAAAAGAAGAACTAAATAACATATGGATTTCTGAAACAAATTTTTACCTTAACAAAAATAAAATGGATGACATACAGGCTATCAGTTCAACATATTTGATCAACTAACAGTCAAAATTAATAGATTTAAAACTTTCAGGACAAATCTTCACCTTAACAAAAATATAGTGGATGACTTATGGACTGTCAGTTCAACATATTTAATCAATTAACGGTCAACTGATAGGCAACTAACGGTAGGGGTAAAATTACCCCATTTTACATACTTCTGGGCTAAAATTGTCTCAAATCATACTTTTGGGGCAAAATCACCTCTCAAGCAATACTTCCAAAACAAATTTAATCCTTCACCCAAAGAAATAATCAGAACGAGTATTTTTAATTTCTCTCATCGTTTTATAAGCTATTTTAACATTGTCACCAAAACCAAGGAGAAAATATATGTGCATTCTTTAATAGGGACAAATTTGGAATCTTTATTTAAAACAGATGTAATAATGACTACTATATATTTCGGATTATTGGGAAGATGTGCATAGGTTTGCCAAGACATGAGCATAACGTGGCATGATTGTATTGGACGTTGGGCAAATCGAATAGTTAATTTGCTTACTAAAAAGGAAACTAAAAGGACATGAAAAGGAATTTAATTTATTTGATGAGAATAACAATATTCAATAAGTGAAATATTATATATTTGAATCTAACCTGCGTTACTTTCACGGCTGGATTGACTTAAATCATCATCATTGAGGAGACTTCACATATATATTTTTTTATCTCGTTGCTTTCCGTCACGAGCATTAAAAAATGGACTTTTCTTACCGTCCAATGAACTTCCCAAAAAAAAAAAAATTATATTTTAATTTGTTTTTGTGTACCCAGTTAATAAGTATTTTTCTAAACATTCTTTGACATTTGAGGTCTGTCAAGCCTTTAATGAGCCTTTATAAATCCAGTCCAATTATGTTTATTACTTAAGAAAAATATAGGCATGCGTAATATATATCTTAAGTTCAATTAATATCATTATTTTTAAGACAATAAAATATCATTATTGTTTTGAAAATTTCAACTCTTTAATTATATATATTCACCAACCAGAACAAAATAAAATAAGAGGTCTTGGCTGATTTTATACTTTTCTTCAAGTTATTCTACACACACGCCGTCCAATTTTCTATTTCAGAAATGATGTGTTTGAATCATATATATAATTAATGACATGAAACGCATGCATTTCATAACTTGTAATGTTTGACTAAAAAATAAGGGGGAAAAACATTTTTTTGACTTCTGATGGCTTTTATATTGTAATTATCATATTCAAATAATGCGGAAGCCCAATAATTTGGTTTATTCAAGTTCTTTACGTAATTGATTAGGGAATTTGGACCCTCATATATTATAAACGAACGTGCCTAAAGTTTATTGATTAGTACAATACACACATATATAATATAATAAATATAAAATATATAACAGGTCAGTAGTTTTTTTTTTTTAAAAAAAAAAAGTGAATGCATACGTGCTTATAAAAATTAAAAATGGTGTCTTACCACCAAAAAAAAAACTTCAAGTAGTGGTTTTTAGATCAGCAATTAGTAAATCAACGTCTCTATTGCATGACCAATGTAATATTATCAAAGAACATATTGACGAGAAGCAATATTAAAAGAAGGATCAGACGTGAAATGATAAGGAAGTTGAGAAAAATCAGGGATATCAGATTTAGGATTTACTACTATATTTATATGTTTAGATCTATTGTTTTTTTTTTTTGACCGAAGTTTAGATTTATTGTTGAAACTATATAGTACTCGTGAAATTAAATGTGAGAGAGGAAAAAGGAGTTTCCTAATTAGAAGACATATGCAACTCTTTAATATTTATAAGACACTTTTTATGTCCATATTCTATGCTTACAACTAATTTTTCAACCAGATCTTAATACTTGATATTTATCTTAAATATATAAATTATTACACGCTTATATTTAAGCAAATATTAAGTGGAAAAGATGCCCAAGTGTTGAGATTTGAGTATCAGAAAATTGATTGTAATACACAAACACACACACAAACAAATAAACTTCAATTTTCTCTTTATTTGTTTTATCAATTTAATTTTTTTCTTTATTTATAAACCATAAACTATGCATATATATTATTCGTGTATGATTAATAAAACACTTAACAAGTTGTATTGTTCACAAGTTATTAACAATACATCTTATTTTTCAGGTCAAAAAAATAATACAACTATCTGTTTTAGATTCTAAGTCACTTATACTCTATTCTTGTAAAATAAAAAATATATATTAAATATATAAATTTTTCCACATACATTTAAGTTTACGTCATAGTCAAGAGTTTAAACAAACTTGTGAATTTGAGAATCTTGAATTCATATAAATTTTTTTTAAGTAATTCACACGAACTAAAGAATAATAATTTATTATTTAAATCCGTCTTAAATTGATATAATTCTGTTCACTTTATCCCTGTTAATGAAATTTTATTGGACAAAGAAAAATAAAACAGCTGTATTTGATTATTAATTACAAAATCACAAATAAGCATTATATTAATCACTCTATCCAAGTGACATATATATTTTCGACCAAAGAATACTCTAAGAAAGTGCCCAATAACATACATCAGAGGTGGTATTCCTCTGTTCCTATTTATAAGATATTTTTGGAAAATCCTAAGAAAATCTTAAGAAAACTAATTACATTTTAAGGCATTAAAGTTTGTTGTTTTTCTTCAAATTATGTTGTTGGAATTATGAACTACTATATAATGTAATAAAACACAACATATGATATTATTAAGTAATGTAATTAGTTTTCTTCAGATTTTCTTAGGATTCTCCAATAGGGTCTTATAAATAGGAACGGGGTTGTATAATATAATACTACCTCCAATCCTAATTATAAAGGCCCGTTAACTTTTTTTAAGAATCCTAGGAAAATCCTATCAAAGCTAATTACATTAGCTAATCATATTATATATTATGTTTTATTATATTATATATTAATTCATAAGTCAAATAACACAATTTGAAGAAAAACGATAAATTTGAATATATTAAAGTAATGTAATTAATTTTCTTAAGATTTTATTAAGATTCCCTAAAAAAGTTAACGAACCCTTATAATTAAGATAGGATGGATGGAGTGTAATACTATTATAAATATAAGAACTAGAGGAGAGCACAATAGAGATACGTGTCGTGTGGTTAAGCAGCAAATAAATGGTGAGATTAGTGAGGGGGTTTCTTGTAATTTGCATGAGTTCACATGTGAGGCTTAAACAAATTTGGATCATCAGGCTAATCACTTTCCACCACACAAACAACTCATAAAATTATGACCCACGAATCATGCGTGTAACAGCTCAATTAGATTCGTTCTCGTTTACACATTTCCTAATTATTATTATATTAATAATTATCGATCTCCACAATATAAATCCATAAATATTATTATATATAACAGTAGCATAGTCCTATATATATATATATATATGATATTTACTTCAGTTACAGTACAGCGATCTCAATCCTTTATCTATTATTAATCAGGTCAATCCCTCCTTATTAGTTAAGCAATATCAACTTCTTTATTACTTTGCGATTTATAATCCATATCATCATTTCTTTTTAATTTTCCCTAAAAAGGAACACTAATTCTTTTTTAAAACTTGAAATATTTAAATATCTTTTTTTGGATCTGTAATATTCATCAAATTAATTCTAGATTTACTTCCCTTAATCAATTTATTACAAATCAAATAAGTAACGCACACCACACCGTAATAAGATTTATTTAATTACGTATATTCAAATAGTACGGGAAAGGAAAAATAATAAATATTAAAAAATTGCACTTGTAATAATTTAAAAAATTGCACTTAAATATTGCAGCTACGTCCCTTTGAGAGCGTGGCTGACGTGGATATATGAATACAGCTTATCAAACAGATAAAATAATTATATAATCAGAGACAATCGCTTTCATATATAGCGTCCAAAGACTGCATACAGTATATAATACAAATGGGCATATAATATATAATACCAAAATAATGGAATCATTATTATTGGTAAAGTAATATATTACAATAATAATTAATAATCACACACAGTGAGGGCGTATAAAATCTAAGCATATAAAACACTTTGAATCTATACACAATCTGATCCAGCGGTGCAATAATTCCTGATAGGGCCAAACAGCCTTAAAAAGGAGCATTTGGAGATCTCTGATTTCCCCACACACAGCAAATCATCAAAGCTTAGCTAGCAACCCTCCCTCCCTCCCTCTCCCTCTCTCTCTCTCTATATATATATATATTTGTGTGTTCCCCTCATACGAAGAAGAGAGTAATCAGAAGCATGGGCAGCAGTTATTTTGGGGAGCCAAACATGATGAGAAATGAAAGAGTAAGTGGGTTATCTTCTTCTCCTTCATCGTCAAGAAAAGGAAAGAAGAATGGTTCAGATAAGCCAAAACAACCACAGAGAGGTCTTGGTGTTGCTCAGTTGGAGAAGATCAGATTACATGCTCAGTTAGCTTCTGCTTATAATAACAATAATCCTCCTTTTCCTTCTTCCTCCTTCAGCCATGTAATTCCTCTCTCTCTCCCCCTCCTCTTCCTTCGAGTGATCCGTAGTTTTCATAGTTTATGAACACTACGATTCTATGAGAGTCCCACAAAGCTGGGACGCCTCACAAAAGAGCTGGCTTTTAAGTTCAAAGGGTTCTCTCACCCAATAGACTAGTCTCCTCAGAAGAATTTTCCTTTTGGACTTGTGCTTGAATCTAACAAATAGCTTTCTGTCGTTTCCTGATGAGTTTGTTTTGGCTTTTGATTCTCGATATGCAGGAAGATCTAAGAGCCCAAGCAGCTTATTCATCAATTCCTTGTTCCTCTTCATCGTATGCTGCTTCCTATGGCTTCCATCCCAACGTTGTGGTATGTTTAATTAACTAATTTTAATTTGTTTAATTTCTTTTATATTAATTATTGTTTATATTTATTTTCTATATATATCTTCACATGTTGTGATCGATCAGCCCCAGGCTTTTTTGGTACTTTTTTAAAAAATTTTATTTATGTAGCTCTTAAGGAAAAATCAATCAGCAAACAAATCAAGTTTGATGCTTTCTTTTCATTGTTTTCCAAAAATCTTGTATGATTAATTTTTTAATTAATGGCCATCACAACCCTAGTAAGTAGTAATGTTCTTTTGAATATAAATTTGTTAATTTTGCTAATAATGCAGATGGGAGTGCCTGAATATGAAAGAACAAGCATCAGATATGATTCTCAGCCAAGGTTCTTAAAACTCTTGCCTTTATATATAGAAGTAACTAATTATATATTTTCCCCCTTTTAATCTTGATAAATAATTTATTGATATATATATATATATATATATATATATATATATATATGTTAATCTGCGCATTTTACTTTTACCTCTCCAGATGGCACCATCCCAACGCTATGTCAGAGACTCAACCATTAGCTCATCAACCCAACGTAACCAGACACTTTCTCAACCTATATGTAAGTCTTTTCTGCTTTTTTTTTTTTTAAAAAAAGAAGAAAATAATCATTTATATCTAAAATGATAAATATACTTATATGATTAATATTAGTGTATCCTATGTTTAATTATTTTTATTTTTTCCCCTATTTTCAGGATTCACATCATAGGAGTGGATCAGTGGGATCGAGCAGTCAGAATTCAGAATCAAGTGACAATCAAGAATTAGATTTGGAGTTGAGATTGTCCATTTAGTCTGGCACTAGAAAAATATTGGAGATATTATCATGAATCAATGTACTAATTGCTTTGGATCATTTGCAAAATTAGAGTATCGTACAAGTAGAAATTAAAATTAATTAGGATGAACAAACCAGAGAGATTTGTGGATGTTTGTCTTAATTAATTAACTAGGTGTTATTTGGAGATCATCACACCCTTTTGTAATATTGATATAAACAAAAAGAGATGGACTTTCTGGCTAAAACAATCTGGCCGAAAGTGGTTAATTCTCTTTTGCAAGAAAATATATTCTCAAAGAAATTATCAGATGAGTTTGAGAAGTTTGTGGATATATTTACTCCAAAATTTTTTTTATGTAGTAATGTAATTTTCTTTCTTTAAGTTTTGCTTTCATATCACGGCGTGCAACATATTGCATGAAGGTAGAAATGTACTATATACAAGTTGGTCAACTCACGGATCACAGCGTGCAATATATATATATATTAAAGATTTTATATTATATTGAAGTGTTTAAAATCATTCTCTTAATCAAAATTACCAATTTATTGAGTTATGGAAAACATGATTCGTCCACTCGACTAATTAAAATATATGTATGACATTATCAAAAAAAAATATATGTATGACTACGAGGATATCTATGTGTGTATTAAATATGGATGACTTTAAGAAGATTTAAGCGTATAAATTTGTGTACAAATCAGACATATTGGAAAATCTGAGTTCTCATCTGTCTCGAAATTTTTTTGGTACAACACCCGTCTTCAAATTTATTGATAATTAAGATGTTTTTATGTACATAATCACTATATATGAGAATAAAAATGTTAGGATATGCACGTTGTTGTCAAACTCGCTAATTAACTTTCTGATCTTACTGATTTTATATTTATAATTTACAAAATCATGTCACGTTTGTATTTAAATTTGTCTAATCATAAGCTTGGTAAAACTCATGAGTTTACATATCGAATTTACCGATTTTACTTTTTTATCTTACCAAAATATGTTAACTCTCTCTTAAACTTATGTTATTTTGTTTGATTTAATCATGTTCAATGGCTTTATATATGAATTTCATATAAATTTTGTTGTTGAATATTATAAATTATAAATGTTGATGATTTAATTTCAATTTTTCATATTTAAAATATATTTAAATTAAATTATTGCCATTTTTATTTGTATTATTATTAGTTTATATATTTTTTAACACCTATTTATTAGTAAAGATAAATTCTTATAAGTTTACAATTCAAGTCCACGATCTAAATTTACATGCTTATCACGATTTTACTTAAATTCGCAAGTTTGACAACCTTGGATATACAAGAATTCCACTAATTAAGTTTGTGTGTGAATGCATATTGACTGATGGAACCATAATTGCCAACTTAATTCTGTTATTGAACCAATGTTACTACATTGTCCATTTTAGGTCCATTACCCTCACAATTTTAAAATGCATCAAGAAAGAAAATATCCAAACTTTTATAAAACGTCTTTTATTCCGCTCTTAGGTTTGGATTCTGTTATAATTCATTTTCTTCTTTTCTTCACCAAAACTATTATTTTAAGCATAGATAAATAAATTTCAACTATAAAAACATGATTTACGCTATTTATAATGGTAATACAAATGACATTAATAAAAAGATTAATTAATACAACAATATAAAAATAGTTTTATAAAATATTAAATTTGAACTATCTACTTTTTTATTTAAGGGTAGAGAAGGGATATTAAGAAAAAAATGAGAGAGAATTCTGAAAAAATAGGCTCCCTTACCGTCTCAGGCCCATGATGACTTCATAAATCAAATATATATTATTGTGATTGGTGTGGACTTTCAATTATCACAAGTGATGGAGAGCACAAATTGCTAGGATTGTGTTTAACAAGACAACACTTTTGCGCCGCATTACCACACGGTGGGATAAGGAAGAGGCTTAGATGGATGAAGCGGAAGAAGGAGCAAAAGGCTTGAAAGTAGCGGAAGGTTTTTAAATTTGATTATGCTCAGTAACTTCGTATATCAACTTCACGTAAATTTCTTTGTTGAATATGATAAATTATAAATTTTTATTAATGTAATTTTAATTATTTAAATTTAAAACATATTCAAACTAAATTACTATCATTTTGATATTTTAATTATTTATTCCAACTAAATAAGTTTAGTTTCTCCATGCATCGACCAGATGGGATAAGATATGTAGCTGAAATCTTACTAAAAAATATATGATGTGTATAAGAAAATATATGTAAGAAAGTGTGTGTGAGAGAGGGAGAACTCAAGACAATCATTTTTTTTACTGCTAAGATCTCTGTATTAAATAGAGTGATATAATACTAAATAAGTAAATATTTAAATTCATATTACCTTTCTTAATAAGCTAGGATTGAGAAATAATTAGATATCATCATTATCGATCTGTATCAATATCAATTTAATTTAACAAAATTTATAACTATGCTTTTTTTTTTGGCCTGATTATAACTATCCACATATTTTTTCTAAATTATGAATATATATATATATACACATATAGAGTAAAGTAATTCATTTATCATATTCCATGATATATACTGTGTAGGGGGCACCTAGGTTAGAATCCTTTTTGGAAAATACTTAGATCAAATTTCTTACATCCATTTCGTTATGTTCTCCAATCGTAGGTGATCATGTGTCCTATATTTGAATTATTATCATTTGATTATAAACTTAAATATAATAAATACTACATATGGTTACATTTAATTAGAAAACCTAACGAAATGGATGTAATGGTATTTGATGTAACTACGGTCTATCTTATTTTCATTTTCTTTTTTGAATATCATCTTAATATTTTATGAAACTCCTAGAATACTATTTTATAATTTTTTTGTTATATTGTAATTATAAACTGTGTTGACTAAAATTTGACAGTTAAAATCTATTTATTTCTGTTTAAAATAATAATTTTTATAAAATATTAATTCTGACCATCTATTTTTTAATATGATGGTGGACAAGACTCTAAAAAGAAAATGAAAAAAAGAAAGAAAAATGATAAAACCCAACTGGGCATCTAGCTAGCTTGTTAAATACTCATATAACAACATTTCGCTTAGTTGAATAAACTTATTATTATAATATATCCATTATAATCGCAAAAACTAAATAAGCAAGTACGATTTATTTACTAGCATTTTCCGCCGTTTACATTATAATTACACTTAATTAGTTAAATTCATGATAATGGCAATTATTTTGGTTTCCAAAATGTATGCAAATAAATCCATTTGATTTCTTGCACATATAGTCAAAGTAATTATCATGTATTAAGCCACGGGCAAATATTTGGTGGAAGTTGAAATTTTCAACTTTTTTGTTTCCAGAGTTATACAAGAGAAGAATTCTAAAATGCTTTTTGAAAATTGCCAAATTAACATATCCATTTCTTAGGATCACAAGGATGTTTACTTTTAATTTTAATTTAAATGCAAAGGCTATTGGACGCGAAAAAAATGAAAACGCTATGAATATAGGCCATGTAAATAAGAAACTCACTACACAAATCTACGTACTGAAACTTTTTCCCCCTAACCTTAGCTTAACGTTGAAGTGTAAGTAAGCTTGAAAATGCTAATAATTTGATGTGGCTTTTATGATGATTGATTAGGTAGTAATACAATGAACCATATTTAGATGAATGTAAAGAGAACTAGTGAGACATATAAGAATGGGGTGAAAAACTTTTTTGAATTTATTCAAAAGAATATTACTTTTAATTTGATAGTTAATTAATTATAAAATATGTTACATGATTTATATAAAATACTATATGTATTATGAGATTATGTATTATTTTATAAGGAGAGAAAATTAATCTAAAGAAAAATTATAAACATAAATACTTTAAAGTAATTTTTCAGCTCCTTTAATTTTAATTGGATCTTTTATTAATGACCAAAAGTATTATATATCTAACAAAAACATGTTGAACTTTTGCCCTAGTGCCCCCACTAATGAAAGTGGAATTTTATATCATAATTTAGTAGTTTGCCGACGTAAATTTAGAACAAATTATATGCTATACTATTCATTAACCAACACAAAAAGTCGTCCGATTTTTAATTGGGGGCTTGTTTGGTGTGACTTATTTAGGCTAAATAAGATTTTATGCATAAAGTATGAGAAAAACCCCTTTCACATATTTACTTACTTCGTATTCTACAAATAAAATCTTATTATCTCTAAATAAATTATTCCAAACAAGCATATAGAAAGCGTTGCGTGCGTATTGCCTGAAATAATGCAAAGAACTAGAATCTCTCTGTACGTAAAAGCTTGAGATACGATCTAATCAGCATAATTGTTGGCTTCTCCGAATAAATATATGGTCAAAAATGAAATATTAGCTACACATTATTATGGCTGAATTTTTTTAATGATGGTACTTATATCAAATTTTTTTACATCCATTTCGCAGGTTTTCAATTACACATGATTATGTGTACTATTTATTATATTTGAGCTTATAATTAAATTATCATAATTAAAAAAAAGACACATAATTATATGTGATTGGAGAACCTAACAAAATGGATATAGAGAATTTTCCTTTTTCTAATTCAATTTCCTTTGCTTTGCTATAGTAGTCGATGGATGATATACATGACCAAATCACTCTGAATGAGTCTTGTCATTTCAAGTATAATCAATTTAACAAGGAAAAAAAACGGAAAATAAATAAAATAAATAAATAATAACTCAAAAGCTAGCGCATGTACTTGGGCGTGCTGATACGGATGCAATAGTTACCACCAATGGAAATCGATCGGTTCAATTGATTTTATGCTTGATTATTATAAACAAAGCATGTTATATTGATTTTAATACACACACGCATGCTTATTGAAAAAACAAAGTACAAATCATTATAAATGAGACACTTTTAAGAGAAGAGAGAAGATTATTAAATATGGATGGGATGACTTTAAGATGTTTTAAGCGAATAAATTTGTGGAAAATATTTAACAATAGATATATAATTATATTATTTAACACGTCCATACGTTTTTCAAACAAATTAAAAAATATGAGTTTTCATCTGTCTTGAAATTATTTTGGTATAACGTTCGTCTTGAAATTTTTTGATAATTAAGATGTTTTTTTATGTACATAATCACTATACATATCATTGGTACCTTGTTTGCCAACTCAAATCTGTGTCATTAAAACTAGAAACTGATTGTGAACCGTTTATAAACATTACAAGCATCTCACTCTTGATATGACCGCTTTGAGCTCATTACCCATGGTTTTAAAATTTGTCAAGAAGGGAGATATCTAGAACTTTATAAGGCTTTTTTTTTTAATTATCACAAGTGAATGGGTGTTCTACTCTCTCCTCTTCTAATTTGCGACTTGACTCATTAAACTTGTTTTTATGTTTTTTAACTTATAAACTTGTGTCAATTTGATCTTAAACTCACACTGAGCCATGTTTGTGTGTTATCAACTTACAAAATTATATCAACTTTCTTTTAAACTCTTGTTAGGTTTTTTTTTAAAAAAATTGACTATATGTTTAGTAACTTCATAGATGAACTTTATTGAAATTTCTTTGTTGAATATGATAAACTATGAATTTTGATGAATTTGATTTTAATTATTTAGATTTAAAAATATATTGAACTAAATTATTATCAGTTTTATATTTAAATATTCAATCCAACTAAAGAAGCTTAATACTCCCTCTGGTTCTAATTATAAGGGCCTATTGCCTTTTTTAGAGAATTCTAAAAAAATTCTAAGAAAGTTAATTACATTATTTTAAGACATTAAAATTTGTCACTTTTTTTTAAATTATTTTGTTTGACTTATGAACTAATATATAATAGAATAGAATACAATATATGATATAATTAAGTAATGTAATTAACTTTCTCAAGACTTTATTAGGATTCTCTAAAAAAGGTTAATGGGTCCTTATAATTAAGACCGAAGGGAGTAACTTCGTGCACTGACCGGCCACATGGGATAAGATGTGTAACTGAAATCTTGCTAAAATATATGTAAGGAAATGTATGTGTGAGAAATGAGATGTGCTTCACCCATTGTCCATGAGTTCAATGGTAAGGGGGTTGGACACGTTCACAAATAGAGTGGTGTTTGATTCCTGAGAAGACCTAGGTTAACGCCTAAGAGTAATTAACGGCTCGCCCTACCTGATATTAGTATCACCTATGAGGACTGAAGATTTCGTCTTGTCCTTAGATCGTGGGTGAGCCCGACCCTTTCCAAAAATTTATGTATAAAAAAAATAAAAGAAATGAGATGTGCTTCACGGGAGGGAGGGAGGGAGAGAAATGAGATGTGTAACTGAAATCGCAGCTTCAGGTCAAAAAAAAAAAAAAACTGAAATCACAGCTAGGATCTCTCTGTATTAAATTGACTGTTATGATATTAAATATTTAGAATCATTTTACCTTTCTTAATAAGCTAGAATTGAGCAATCAATATCAATGTAATATAATAAAATTTATAACTATCCTCCAATCCCTGTATTATTTTTCAAATTATGAATACATATAATAAAGTAATTCATTTATCATATTCCACGAAATACACTGTGTGGAAGAAGAGACTCTCAGTCCCTTTTCTCATTCTCTTTTCAAAATCTCATGTTCATCTTTAGATTAAAAAAATGAATGGTTCAAAATCAATATTTTATAAAACTCTTATTTTAAATATAAATAACTGAATTTAAATGGTTAGAATATAATCAACACAATTTATCATTGTGATACAAAGAAAATAATTTTTTTTTATAAACTACTACAATAAATGTGAGATTTTAAAAAGAAAATGAAAAAGAAGAAAATGAAGAAACCCAACCCGAACACCTAACTAGCTCGTTAAATATATAACAACATTTTGCTTGGTTGCATAAACTTGAATATATTAGTAAGAGTTATTGTTTGGTATTTTCCGCTTATGTTATAATCCCACTTTAATACTCCATCCGATCCTAATTATAAAGGCACTTGACTTTTTTAGAAAATCTTATAAAAATCTTAATAAAGTTAATTACATTACTTAATTATATCATATATTATGTTTTATTACATTATATATTTGTTCATAAGTCAAATAACATAATTTGAAGAAAAAAGAAAAATTTTAATATCTTAAAATAATGTAATTAACTTTTTTAGAATTTTCTTAGGATTCTCCAAAAAAGTCAATGAGCTCTTATAATTAAGATCGGGAGTAGTTAAATTCATAATAATGGTAATTATTTTGGTTTCCAAAATATATGCAAATGTATCCACTTGATTTCTTATATATAGAGTCAAATTAATTATCCTGTTTTAAGGCACGGGCAAAGATTTGGCGGAAGTTGAAAAATTCAACTTTTGTAAGAGTTAATACAAGAGAAGAATTCTAAAATGCTTATTGAAAATTGTAGAATTAACATATATATTAACTTATCATCACACGTATTTTTATTTTTAATTTTAATTTTAATACAAAAGCTATGAATATAGACCATGCAAATAAGAAACTCATTACATAAATCTACGCACTGAATTTTTTTTCCTAACCTTAATAAATTGAAGTCTAAGTGAGCTTGACAAAGGCTAATAATTTGATAGGCTTTAGGATGATTGATTAGGTAGTAATACAATGAACCATATTTAGATTAATGTAAAGAGAACAGCGAGAATATAATAAGGGGGTGAAAAAGTTTTTTGAATTTATTCAAAAGAATATTACCTCTGATAGTTACTTATTTATAAAATATGTTAAATGCTTTATTTAAAATACTATATGTAATATTAGATTATATATTATTTTATAAAGCAAACAAATTAGTTTGAAGAAAAATTATAAATATAAATATTTAAAGTAATTTATTTAACTCATTTAATCTCAACCGGCGAAAGTAATATATATCTTATAAAAATGGGTTGCACATTCCCCATTGCGTACTAATGAAGGTTGGAATTTCTGCATCAATTAGTGTACGGACGTAAATTTAGAACAAACTATATTCTATATCATTCATTAACCAACACATACATTCCTTCTATGCCAACGTAGAAAGCCTTGCTTGCCATAATAATGCAAAGAACTAGAATCTCTACGTACATAAAAGCTTGAGATACGATTTTGTCAGCACAATTGTTAACGTCTCCAAATAAACTTATGGTCAAAAATGGAATATTAGCCATGCATTATTATGGCCAAATTTTCCTAATTTAAACCAAAACACTTTGAATGAATCTTGTCATTTCGAGTAGCATCAATTTGATAAGGAAAAAAAAAAACCCAAAAGCTTGACTGTACTTGGGCGTGCTGGTACAGATGCAATATAGTTACCACACCAATGGAGATCGGTTCAATTGATTTGATATACTTGATTATTATAAACAACTGTTTCTGAGTTTTCTCAATAACACCTATGACTGGATTGATTAATTTAGAAAGATTTAAAAGAGAAATAAATTGCTTAATTAGTGCATATTTTATGATTTCTTTAAAATACTTATATATTTATATATCATTAAATTATTATATATCATTTTATAAAAGCATTCAACTTAATTTGAAAAAAATGATAAATATAAATATTTTAAAATAATTTATTTAATTTTCTTAATCTCTCAAAATAGTTTTTATGTTAAAGACGGAAGGTAGTAAATATCTAGTAAAAATGTATTGTATTTTTACCCTACTTACCTTAGAACAAACTACTATATTTTTATGTACTATAATCCATTAACCAACATAAAAAGTCCTCATAAACCGACTTTGAAAGTCTTCCTTACAATAATGCATAGAATTAGAATCTCTATATATAATCTTGAGATACGATCTAGTCAGCACAATTGTTAGCTTCTCTGAATATATGTTCAGAAAATAAATATTAGCTACGCATATCCAAATTTTCCAATTTCCATTGCTATAGCAGTCAATGGATGATATACATGAACAAATCACTCAATGAGCCTTTTCATATCAATTATCAAGTATCATCAATTTAAAAAAGAAAAGGGAAAGTAAACTCAAAAGCGTTTACTTGATCGGGCTGATAATGAAGATTTTTCTCACTTTTAACATTAACATAATTAAATTAAGATAAATAATAATAATAATAATAATATACTGTGTATTATGACAGGTACACTCCAACTATTAACTGCTAGTGAAATGTAAACCGTACAAAGAAGTCATTTGATTCTGACCCCCCCCCCCCCCCAAAAAAAAAACGTGCTTTAATCAATTAAATTTTTAGCAGCCAAGCCTCAGTCATTCTCATTTATCAGATGTGACATTTAAATGCAGCGAATTACGGTGGAAAAAATGGAGATAAGAAGCGGATCAGGTCCCATATACATAATTAATATCCATTGAACATATATAAATTGGTGAAATCATGATATGTGTCAAATCTCAATAATAAATCAAATCTTTATTGTAAATTCTTTGAAGCAGTAACCATTCTCTGAACGAATATTATTTGACGTCACTTACTGCATCATCGATCATGAAAAATGAATTAAAGATATTATATTGAATTACTCTGTCTATCATATCACTGCCTAATTGAGTTGAAAATTAATTTGGTCTATAATAGAACCTTCCTAATAATATTTCTCAATAGTGTTCTTACTTGTCACTTTCTTTCTTTATGTTTGTTTGTTGTCTGTCAAAGACTTGAATATCTACCGTAATTAATTATATTTTCGGGTTTGATAAAAAAAGTTTCAATATAATTGATGTAAATTCATAAGTCACAGACTCACAGCTAATGTTAATTGATTCAGCACTTGATTAATTTATAAACAATTTTTTTTAGTTGAAGTCTTACAACTCAAGAAAATATAATGATCGAACATTTTATGTATAAAATTTTGTGATATATAACATTATTGAGTTATATTTGAACATAATAATTTTCAAAAGTAACTCAAGTAATGATCTAAATGAGATTTTTTTTTTTCATTTTCAAGGTTCAAGTCAACAAAAATATTAATGTTGATAGGTTAATTATCTGTCGTATATTAGCTATTTATGACTTGAATATATTCTATAATTTTTTTGGGTATTTGATATGTGTTCATTAAATAAAAAAAAGGAATAATTGATTCAGATTCTATTGTTACCATCAACGGAAATTGGTTCAATGATTTGAGACTTCATTATTATAAACAGTTTTGATTGCAAATTAAAAATATTATCTCTCTTTCCCTTTTTTATAATATAAGTATATAATATCTAATATTATTGAGTTGAAGTTTAGGTATTATATATCAAGATTAAATTGAAGCAACTTTTTTATTTTTTTTTAATTTGCAAAATTTAAACACGTTTCTCAAAATCATATACTTTTGAAAATTGAAAAATATTAAAAATTTGTATCTATCGAATGCCATGGATTCATAAAGGTCTATCCAGTAGTTCACACTTCACATAATAAAATATTGGGGTGTTCATGAAGTCTATTTGTACAATGCAGTCTAATCCTGTTAAAATGCACCCAACCTAGCCCCCAAAAACAACACAAAGAACTTTTGAGCATCTTTGGGAAAGGTCAAATATCAATAAGGCCATACATTGAACAAGGTATGCTACCTTTTCTATTTGACCCTGCCCAAAGTATATGTAATTATATTTTAAAACAATATATTAAACACGCCCTCGCACATATACACATTATTTGATGAAAGAAGGCAAGTATTTACTTACCATTCAATAACAACATATTGAATACACAAATTTTATATTTACTTATTAGTAACACTACAAAAAAAAACATATTTGCAACGGTTAAAATGTAGGATTTGTAGCGGTTAAATAACACTAGTAGTGGTTTACAAAACCGCTACAGAATCGTATGTTGCAAAACATTTTGAAAACTGTTACTCATTAGACAAAAAGCGCTACTAATTTGTAGCGGTTTCATTAAACCACTGCAAAGTCTACAACTTTGTAGCGGTTAGTAAATTGCTACAAAGGGAAAAAAATCTTAAAAATTTTTTGTTCGGAAGAATTTGTAAATATTTGGTGGGAAAATTTTGAAATTTGGTATGAAATTTTGTAGCGGTTTTTATGTCCAAAATCTTGCGGGAATTAAGGAAAATTTAAATTTTGGAGCCAAATCTTAGTAGCGGTTTTATTAAAACCGCTACTAAAATATAGCAATTTTTTTAATGGTGCCAAAATGAAATATTTTGTAGCAGTTTCAAAACTGTTACAAAAAAAAAGCACAGATGAAAAAAAATTATTTAAACTTTTTTCCAAATAAGATAAATTTAATATTTTAATTTTGTTTTTAATAATGAATTTGGATGTGATTAAAAAACTCTTAATATAGTGAAAATGATATAAATTTACTTTTGATGTTTATAAAAATTATTATGAGAATATATATAATCTAAATTTGTTGTAGTTAATATAAAAATTAATTGTTAGAAGAGTATGAAGAAATGAAATAAGAATATAATAGTTGTTTTTGGATCAAATAAGGAGACAATAGCTGAAGTTAATAGGCCCTAACAAACATAAAGGAAAAATATTAGTAGCACATAAAAACAAATGAACAAATATCATATGTAAAGTGGAAAGACAATTCTTACAGGTGGAAATATTAGTTGATACTATCGAGATCTTGTTGAATAGAAATTGATAAAACAAAAAAGAGAATAGGGTGAAGAAGGAGAAAGGAGAAGAGAGTGAACTAAAAATGAAGTGAGAAATGAAGTGGGAGTGATGGGTATTTATAGGTATCAACGAGACATTAGTAACAGTTTACGTGACGTTTTTTTGTAGAGGTTACTGTTTGTAGCAATTTTATTTTAGTTTGTAGCGGTTTTCAAAAC
>JBAGKO010000008.1:9859885-9870991 GCA_037177275.1 Acacia concinna
TATGATTTTGTAGCAGTTTTGGCCCTCAAACCACTACAAAATTAATAACGTTTGATGGTTTCAAAAATCCCGCCAACATTGAACATTTGTAGTAGTTTTAACTAAAAATCGCACTACAAATTTTATCACATTTGTAGTGGTTTTCAGTTAAAACCTTTACAAATATTATAAATTTGTAGCGGTTTTAGTTTAAAACCGCTACAAATGGTACAAATTTTATTAAAATTTACAATTTTGTTTATACTTTTTTTAATTCAATTAAAATTTACCTAATGGATTTAATTAAAATTTAAATTTTTTTATACTTTTCATTCAATTGAAATTTACCTAGTGGATTTAATTAAAATTTATTAAAATTAACAACTTTTTTAATTCAATTGAAATTTACTTAATGGATTTAATTAAAAATTTATTAAAATTTAACTTTTTTTATTAAAATTTACCTAATGGATTTAATTATATAAGTGTTGTTTTTTCCATCCAATTAAACTTCATATAAAATCTATAAAAACCATTTTGACCTCATTGTACATACAAATGTATAACATAAATACAAATACAAATAAAAGGAATTTAATGTAAAATAAAACATAAATATGAAGAATAAAATCCTAGCTAAACATGAGGAGGCTGATCATTGTGTGGAGGAGCATCACGAGCGGAAGAGTTCACGTCACTGCCTTCACGCCGATTCGCTACAGCCTGCTATAAGGCACCGGGTATTAGAGTAGGGGTGGTCTGCAAGACAATGTGAGGGGCTGGTGGGATCTTTGGCATGTCAGGACTCAGTAGAGTATTCGTTATCTCTTGCCACTAGGTCTCGTTCGCATAGTGCTGCTCCAACTGAACTTGGATTGAATTGACCACCGTCCTGTTGCTCTACCTCCTTGTGTCAAAAGTCTCTGCTCGGAATGTCTGCGACTCGCCGCTCTTCTTGAGACCATGTTCGGCCTCCCCCAACCCCATACCCTGACGCATCCGAGGTGCTCAACCTCACCCACACCTGCTTTTAAGGGTGTAGTAGGATCCATTACAGACCCTTGGGACTCCGATGACTGGGACTCAAGGATCTCAGTCGCGGATTAATGCATCTGTGCCTGCAGACCACACTCAGTTAGACAAAAAAACACAATAGTTACACAAAATAATCCGGATTTATAATTGTGAAAATCTTATTATCGCTTCCTCAGCTTGCTGAGATATGACTGATCCGTTGCGGTGCCTATGGGTGTACTCAACAGCTCCCCATAATGTGTCTGTCGGCGCTCCTGCACAGCCTTCTTCTCCTGCATCAAATAGTTTAAATTAAGATTCATTTAAACAAATATTAAACATATTAAGTTAAATTTAAATTAAGTACTAGCTCGCTATATGTCACAACAAATGTCTTCATCTGACTATATGGTGGATCGTCTGCTAGCCACGTATTCTCATGTTTCTCTTAGAAATGGCCTATACACCAAATTTCCATTATTCAATTTAAATTAATTAAAAAATTATAAACAAATTAAACATATGAAAAAAATTTAAATGAAATAAAAGAAAATTAACCTATCTGTCCGCACTCCGCCGGAGCTGCACAAATCTAACCCACTCGTGGTGCTCAATGCTGTTAGGAATGGCCACTATCAGCTGATCCAAGGTCATCATCCCATCCTTATCAACAGAATGATAGAGGCGATTCCTCTTGTTCCTCTACGCTGGCCCCATCTTCAGCAACGCGTACCAACATCTCTCATGCCTGACAACGAACTTCATCTGCAAAAAAAAATTACAAATTCAATGTTATATATATTAAACTTAACAAAAGTCACTTTAGTAATAAAAATATTTTAATACATGTATGGCCTCCTCGTATGCCAGCACCTTCACTGGCCTAGATATCTACGCCCACGTCTTGTAGCTAAGAGGGAACCGCATCCAGTTACCACATAACTCGCTTAGATAGTGGTTGAACAGGTGGCTCCCATTCTCTATCGGTTGGTCTGTCTCATCATTCCACTCGACCACTACAAGTAGTCCGGGGTTTAAATTGTTCAGCCTCGCACGTCTAGCCTCCTCCTCATCTTATTCTCCTACTCATCTGCACATATTAAAACAAAGCATAAATAAATTATTAATTACGACTAACATTAATTAAAAATTTTGTTATCTATTAACATTTTTTTTACCTTCAACATCCACCTCAAACCCTATCTGTCGCGAAGACGAAGGTCGAGGGTAATTCTGCTCCCTTTCATCTTCCTCGTCTAGGAAGCGCTCCATATCTCACATCAGGGATATTGGGGAATTCATCATCCCCTTCTAGGTAGTCCTCAACACTGATATCTGGGACCTCCCCACCTGCCTGCTGCGGCACCGGTACAGTTGTCTGTGGTGTGTTTGTCTCTATACGAGCCACCATTGTTTTGACCTGCTCTGTAGGCGTAGGTTGGGGCACACTGGGTCTCAGAGGCTGTCCCTCTGAGTACTACTGTCGTCCTTCCGCAGTTGTCTCGGTTGCATCGGCCCCTTCCCTTCCCGCCGTCCAGATATACTGATATATGAAATAAAATGAAAAATATTATAAAAAATAACAAATAGAAATAGAAATGAAACAAACTCTAAAAAAAATTATAACCAAATAAATCAATTACAACTATAATTATATCAAAATCAATAATTTCAAAAAATCAATTAAAAAATATTAAATATGTATCCGTCATAGATGAGGTTATAAACAAATAAAATAAAAGTACCATTATAACAAAAATTTAACCAAATAGTAACTTAGATAAAATAATCAAAAATTGGAATAATGTATAACAAATTAAATTATAATCAAAATAAATAAAAATATAATCATACTAAAAATTGAAAAATAAAAATAAGAAATTAAATAAAAAGTAAGTGGCAAAAAAATAAATAAAAAAATATGAAGGAATAAATTGAAATAGAATGCAAAACTAAACAAGCGAAATTAAACTATAATTAATTATAACAAAAATAAAGAAAACATACTAAAAACTTCAATATAGTATAACAATTGAAATTATAAATAAATGGAATATAAGTATAATTATCACAAAATTAAAAAAAAACAAAATGCAATACAATATAAAAATTAAATTTTAAACAAAAGAAATAAAAGTACAATTATAAAAAAATTAAAAACAAATAATAAATATTAAATATGTATCCATTACAAATTACATTATCAAAAAATGAAATGAAATATCTGTCACAAATTACATTATTAACAAACAAAATGAAAATGCATTTATAAAAAAATTTGAAACAAATAATATATTAAAAATTAAATTATAATGAAATCAAATAATACTGTAACTATAACAAAAATTCAAAACACATAGCAAATAAAAAAATGGAATACTTTATAAAAAATTAAATTATAATCAAAAGATATCAAATTCTAATTATAATACAAATAAAACAAATAAATGAAATAAAAAATACATGGAAAAATAAATAAAAAATATGAAAAAATAAATTGGAAAAAATATAAAAAATTAATTATAACAAAAATAAAGAAAACATAAGTAAAAAAACAAATAGAATATAACAACTCAAATTATAAATAAATGCAATATAATTACAATTATAACATAAATTAAAAACAAAAAACAAATAAAAACACAAGAAGGAATAAAATATAAAGAAAAATAAACTCAAATACAATACAAACTAAATAAATGGAATAAACATATTATTATAATAAAATAATAAAATTTACATTCACAAAAATAAAATAAATATAAATAACAAATAAATTTACTGACAAATACATTTAAAAAGAAAATAAAATAAAAAATGAAATAGGAAAACTAACCCAAAAACCGAAATTATCTGAAAGTCACTTTAGGAGACAAAAATTAGCAAAACGTTAAAATGAATACGTGAGAACTATTTGTAGGGGCGGAAAGTTTTTGGAAAACCGCTAAAGTAAACGCTACAAACTGCAAATGCTTCTCGTATTTTGCATAAAATTTGTAGTGGTTCTATAAAACTGCTACAAATTTCATGACAATTCACATTCTACAAAATGCACACATTGAACATTTGTAAAAGTTTTTTCCAGTGTGATATTTCTGCAATTTATTAGTTTCGCAAGGAGAAATTGGTGGAAAAAAAAAATCTCCCATTGCACTTATAGTCCAAATGAATCTAAAAATTTATTTAAGGAATCATATGCAACCTATGTTTAACATATGTAACTCTTCTTTGACGATAATGAAAAATGACATTTACGCATAATTGAAGATATTATGCATAAAACTAAAAAGAGTTACACCAGCTAAAGATGAGTTCCAACTTCCAACTGTTCAAGGACGACCAAGGTTGCAAGGTATCTTTGAATTCCCATATAAGCAATTAAGGAAAATGGCACTAGGTCCCAAGGACTAAACATAATTATAAAAAAGTCCCCCTCATTTGTGCATTACTAAGAGATCCCTAGGGACTTTTTGGTTATTAAGTTCAGTGGGAAAATTACCTGCAGACTCTTGTCCTTTTCTGCAGAGGCCTTTGTCCTTTTTTGCAGAGGAGAGAGAAAGAAAATTATTAAAAAATGTGCGGGTACTGTTCACAGGCTATAGGAATTTTAACAATTTTGCAGGCCATTTTGACAACTTTGTCAACACGTTTTGACAACTTCTCATGTAGGGATACTGATCACTCGCCATGAGAATTTTAACAACTTTGCAGGCCGTGATGACAACTTAGTCAATACGTTTTGACAACTTCTTAGGCAAAGGTAGTGTTCACTCGCCATGAGAATTTTAACAACTTCCCAGGCCATGATGACAACTTCTCAAGATCAGTATTGTTCACTCTGCTATGGAATTTTAACAACTTATTAGGCCATGATTACAAGTTGTCAAAACGTGCTGACGAAGTTGTCATCACGGCCTGCAAAGTTGTTAAAATTTCCATTGTGAGTGAACACTACTCTCGCCTGAGAAGTTGTCAAAACATGCTTACGAAATTGTCATCACGGCCTGCAAAGTTGTTAAAATTGCCATAGCTTGTGAATAGTACCCGCGCGTTTTTTAATATTTTTCTTTCTCTCTCCTTTGCAGAAAAGGACAAAGGCCTCTACAGAAAAGTACAAGGGCTTGCAGGTAATTTTCCCACTGAACTTAATAACAAAAAGTCCCTAGGGACCTCTTGATAATGCACAAATGGAATGGGACTTTTTTATAATTATGTTTGGTCCTTGGGACCTAGGTGCCATTTTCCCTATAAACTATCTAATATGTAAAAATCTTAAAAGAAAAAAAGAGAGAAAAAAGAAACAACATGAAAAGATGATCTCCAGTGTGGAAAATGATAACATGTTGCATGCTGCTTATTTGTTAAATGAATGTACAATAGTTTTCCCTAAATTAAGTCATGCTACCTTCACTTTTTAATATAAGACATTGTTGACTAATTTAAAAAGATTAAGAAAGCCTGATTAAATAAATTACTTAACTATAATGTTGCACGATTTCTCTGATATACTTATTTATGTTATTAGATCTTATATTAGTTTATAAGTCTAGACCATTAATTTTTTTAAATAATAAATTTTTTTATAATTTATTTAGGTTGCTTAAGACATGGAAGGTAATATTATTCATGAAGACAACGTAACTTATTTCAGACGCCGACCACATTTGTACGGTCCAATTAAATTCATTAACATATACAAACACTTCAAAAGCTTAGAATGATCAAAGTTATGGGCCATCGTGTGTAGTGAAAAGACAGCTGTAATGTAAAAAGGATGTGGTCAAAAGTGTTAATTATACTCGAAAAACAAAGGCAATAGTGGTTCCATTTTGATCGATTCAATGAATAATCCAGATCTTGAGAGAAAAGATTAATGTGGGTCTATATATCTAAGACAAAATTAGTAAACTGAACTTTTAATCTTGCTTTCATGTCAACTGTGATTTTCAAAAAGATAGTGGGAATAAAATAGTAGAACCCAAAAAAAGTATTGTTTTTTATTCATTCATAATTAATTATCAACTTCTTCTTTGTCTGGATTCACCGTCCATCTTTCAACATGCATGATACATTTGTTTAATTTCCCTGTACATCTCCTGGCAAGAAAAAACTTGGCAAAAACATATCTTTGACCTTTTTAACTTTAAATAATTTTTCAGTTTGATAAATAACTTAATTTTATAAAGTGTTTTTTTTCAGTCATTTAATCCCAATATTGTTAGTATCATCAAACTGATAATTTTTTCGTATCAATCATCATCATTACTGAAAATTGAATTTAATAAATCAGTTGTAGTGGTTTTGATTAATGCCAACAGATTTTTTAATATATATATATATATATATTTATATATATGAGTGTGAATTTTTGTTGGTTGGGGTTTCATAGTCCAAATGATATCAAACCATCTATAAAAAAAATGTAATAGGTATGTGAGTTATACATGGACAAAATATGATTTTTTTTTTTTAAAAAAAAGAACTTGAGACAAAAACATAAAAAAAAAAAATCTACCCTTAAAAATTTATCCTATATATAATGTAGTGGAATGTACGTGTTTGTCTAGAGAACTCCTTCGCTCACCCCTTGATGTACGTGTTTTACCTGTAAATAGAATCATGAGTACTTTGATATCCTACAGTTGGTTCACATATGACTCATTGCATTAAACCGTATATCTTTGGGAAAGTTATAAAAAAGCACAAGGAAAATAGAAAAATTTCAATTTAGAGCAGCGAAATCGGAAAATCTTAAATTAGTCTTTTTGTATTTTTTTTTTGCATAATTACAAAAATGCCACTTAATTTTTAACAACAAGAGTATCTTAATTAATAACATCAGCACAAACAACTCATAGTGTAAATATGTAGTACTTAAATATTTCTGGTGTTATTAATTTAAATACTCGTGTTGTGAATTATGATACCTGTATTGTTAAAAATCCAGTAGCATTTTCGTAATAACATAAAAAAATACAAAAATTTTAATTTCGGATTTCTTAATTTTGCTGTTTTGAATTGAGATTTCTCTATCTCCCTTATCTTTTTTTAAAATTTTTCCTATATCTTTCCAGTGCAATTTCTTTTTGAGTAAAAATTGGATACCATTATATCAATAAAAATTACAATATAAGCACATAAACTAACCTTCCTTTATTACTGTCTGCCTCTTAAAAAGAGGAGGTTGATCAAAAATACAAGAGGAGGTTGATCGATAATACAAAAGGAACAATGCTAACTATATAAAAGATTTACTCAAAAGTAGTTGAGGTCCTCTTCTCTATACTAATGATTAAACATAATTTTTTTCTAATTTTCTCTTCTCTCCATTTTCTTTCCTCCTCCCAATTTTTTTTCCCAACAAAAATAACATAAAGCAATTCTATTTCATTGGCCTAAGTGAAAAGACTCTACAGAAATCCAAATACTCCAAAGACTGTATCTATCCCATCCAATCAATTTCAACTGATAACTTACCACTAAGTTTATGATATTTTTATATAGAGTTAATGAGTTTTAAAATTTTTCTTGGTTTCAATAAAATATGTTAGAAGTGACTTATAATGAGTACATGATGTAAAACATGTTGATGACATCTTCACTTCTTGTACATGCGTTTAACAAATTCAACATGCCTTAAGTTCTTCAACATCTCATGATAGAAAACTTGTTTTCCATGACGAAAGATAATTTTCGATATTCAACCAATTTTATATCAACCATGAAAAACGGTAAGAATAAATTTAAGATGTAGATCATATATATAATAGAACTATTCCCATGGAATTGAATTCCATGACATTCATTTCTTTTCTTTCGGTCTGAAGGTGACATTAATTATCATATGTTCCAGCCTATCACAAGAACATTAAAAGAGTTTATGTATCAAAAAAAAAAAAAGAATATTAAAAGAGTTTTAGACTCAGCCAAAAACAGAAATTCTTAAACGTAATTCTATTAGTTTTTTTATCTTCACCACAATCAAATGTTCAAATATATTTTTTTATTAAAAAAAAGGTACTTTCATTGAGCAGCATAAATACGCTCAACATATTTCCGTTATATAGAAGAAAGGGACTTGTTAACACCCACACATACGGACACAAAATGATTTAGATGATGTCCGATCACAAGACAAAGTGAAACATTCTTAATTTTTAATTTTATTTTTCATCGTTAGAGAAGTTTATGCAATAAACTAGAGTTTATCGTAATTTTAATATACCCCATTTTGGTACTCTCTTAACAATAATTAAGGAGGAGGGAGAATGATATGATTAATACAAATGACTAAAGTATTTTAGAAAATATATAATATATTAACTAAATTAAATAAAATTTTAATTTAATCAAATTAGATAAATTTATCTTATATTAAAAACTGAGGGTAGTATCATTGATTTAAGTCTTTAACTGTATATGACAGGTTTTTTTTTTTTTTGTTTTGGCATATGACAGTTCAATTGGTCAGGCCATCGACTGGAGAGTCTCTTGGTCCATTTTAAACTATTTTGGGTTGTTTTTGGCATTGAACCATGTTGGGCCCCTCAAATCGAGGGTTAGACGCTGGACAGGTTGAATTAGGCAGGTGGCCCATTTCCTTGTGGTCCAATGTGAAAATTAACGGAAGATTGCAATGCCTCTTTTTTTTTTCTTTTCTTTTTACCCGTGATTGAAATGTCTACCTACCCTTTAAGTAATTACTTGCTTTAATTTCAATGATATACCAATTACTTTAAATGAAACGAAACTAATGCTAACCATAATGGTTAGTATGGCCTAAGCCCATCACATTATAACATAGATATATGTGGTTAAGCAATTTGCTAAAAGTCGTTATACAACGAGTCCCTTTGGTGGCCCATAAAACTTTTTTTTACCTCCCACTCAAAATTGAGATCAGCAAAACAATTTGGTCATGAGTTACCCTCTTAGTATACATATTCACCAGTGCAAAAATACCCCTTTTTAGTGTTTGTTAAACATGAGGGGAGTAGTTGAAAGTGGTGAAAAGAAAAGTGGAGACTTATGACGTCTCTTATTATATAACAGACACCATAAATAGCTATGATTTACTATGTCTCTTGCCAAGCAACAAACACCGCAAATAGTTATGACTTACAATGTCTCATGATATGCATCAAATGTCATAAATTCCTATTTAACAACGGCTGTCAGATGACCACATACACCGTAGATGCATAACATATTACATCTGTTCCAACTAGGAACAACCATTGTAAATTATATGGATATTTTTTTAAAAAAATAAATAGAATTTTAATTAAATATTAACGTTCATTTTCAGAATTTGCTTTTGTATGCTACCAAAACACAATATATAACTTAAGACATCTAATATTGTTGGATCCTATATTTTGATGATTACCAAACTTAGGAAAATTTATAAAAAGAACAATTTCATTCATAAGAAACTAAGGAAAATTATTTAAGTAACCATATTTAAATAATATCCACTTGGTTCAAATCAATTTGAACATAACAGAAACTTTGGTTATACTGGAACCTCGAGGAAGAAAGTCACCTTCAAGGAAAGTTGGTCTTTGTACAAAGGCCAGAAACCTGGTTGAATTGGCTATAACAGCCAGGTTATGGTAAGAACCTGGCAGTAAGGTCAAAAGGTTTAGTATTCTCGAGGAAAGTTGTCCACCCCGAGGACTCGGTCAAACCAGGCCAGGCTAGGGCAAACCTGGCCAGGCTCCTCAAAGAACATGCTAATCATAAATATCAAGTATATGTGATAACTCTCCATATTTTATAAATTAAAGTACATTTTGAGGATATTTTGATAGTTATCTATGCAATTTGCAAAGATTTCTATAAGATTACATTTTATAAGATCAAATCAAAATAGTGCATTATTTGTGGGATTTTGATTGTAAATATCTTAGACTAAAATTAAAATAGGTTTTTTTTTTATTTTGAGTAAATAAATAGTAAGTAGTAGCTTACAACTCTAAAATATAAAATTAAAAAAAATAGCTTATTTATTAGTTTCCTTGTTTAATGTTTTCTTTCTCTTCCCTTATCATGTGCTGATGTGCATTTAAAAGAAAAAAAAAATTGCTGCAGATTTTAAAAATGAGCGACGCAGTTTTGCAATGGAGAAAAAAAGAAACCTAAAGAGCTATGGCAGCGGCAATAATCTAGGAATCACTGTTCACATCGTGAGGAGGTTTTCGAGAAAAAGAGAGAGGGAGCCGCAATATTCGTTCCAGGAGGACAATTCACATCGTCTTCTACTTTGGAGAAAAAGAGCTAAAGCCAAACGAGAAAAAAGAAGGAAAGCAGCTGCACGAGTAATTTGAGCATCTTTGTCACTGTTCCACCATTCGTGTGAATCACAGAACCAGAAGGCGAGAATCAGAGTGGCGATAATCAGCTAGAAAAAAGAAGAAGAAAGATAGGAGCAACTGTCGTACAAGAATAGGGGAGAGAATCAGAGCACTGTTCATCGTCTGTGAGCTTATTTGAAGGAATGATGCTACTGCTCGTGCTTGCGAGTTAGACAGGGTTACAAATCAGAGGAAGATAGCTTGTTGGTATTGTCTCCTCTACATAGTTTTGTTCTGAATTTCTCATCAATTTTCAGTATCTATTTGAATCTGAATTTTGAAAATGTTGATTTGATTTGGACTTAAGTTACGTGTCACTGAATTTTATTTTGCAATTTAGAAGACTATGAACTCACTAGGAAATTAAATTGTATTTTTACTTATTAGTTTTAATTAATGTTAATTTTGGTTATTTAATTTTATTTTAATTTGTCCATTTGATGATTGGTTACCATTGAGTGTGAATTTGAGAATTAAAATTTGCCTTGAGAAAGGGGATTTTAATTAAACTCTAAGATTAAATACTATGGGATTATATTGAAATCTAATTTGTGATTAGGATAGACATATACCTAATGACCCCATATAATTATTGAAGAGTGATTTAAAATTAATTTGCCTTTTGAATAGTAGTGTTAAATATAACATTATTTTATTTGGGGAGGGTTATTTGTGAATCAAAAGGCACTTATAACTATTAATACTTGAGATTAACAAAATTAACATTGAGGAAAACTAATTAAGTGAAAACAAGGTT
>JBAGKO010000008.1:9877141-9892831 GCA_037177275.1 Acacia concinna
TCATTAAATTAGTTATACATTTTGTAGTGAATTGGAATTTTTCCAGAGGCCTATCATAAATACACTATGTCCACTTCTAACTCGCACTTACGGGAAATTGCCGGTTTCCATGTGGTTTAATATTGTGTAAGTTCACTCCTCCTCTTAGTTTATTTAATAGTCCAAGATCACTCATTAATTAGACCCCACAATCCCAAACAATATGGAATTTGTTCTTTATGATACACCCACTTATTATTTCCAACAATAAATACTCAATATCACAATGTACAAGAATAACGCTGCAAACTTTCCCATGTAAAGAAATATTGTTCTTTTCTGTTTTTGGAAAAAAAAAGGTTCACAAAAGAGTCCATGGTTTTTATTGAGATGTGATTCATTTTTCCAAATGTGATGAGTTTAACATTGGAATTATTCTGTACAAGAAAAATACTTGTACGCGCCATGGGAAGGCCAAGGAAGAAAGTTGATGGTAACTTGCTAAGGGTATTTTCTTTTTTATTAAATATTAATTAAATTTATTAAATTTATTAATTTTTTCACACATCTTGTCAACATAATTTATTATTATCAAATAATTATTTACATTAATTAATATTTAATCTTACCAAAAGTTATTAATTTTACACAATCTACACAAAAGTTAGTAGTTATTTCACACATATTTACAGGATATTAATTTTAATGGATGCACACATCTAAATAGAATTACTATAGCCCTTTATATAAGAATAAATCTCAATATAATATAACTAAATATATTATTTAAATTAATAGTATCATCTTGGTATTTTCTTTTACATATTCTTTTAAAAATAATAAATGTTATTTGAGGTATTTTACTTCTTTGACTTAACTATAACGGCCTTAATGTTATATAACTAAAACATTAATTTGTAAAAGTAAAGAACAAACAATAACAATGACAAAACATTGTACATTCTACCAACGGCCTCTAAGTTGTGTGGTATTGTTAGTGCCCTATGTGGTACCCAATCCTAGTTCGATCCCGACCTCATGTAATAAAAAAAATATACATTCTATGATATATTAATTTTAATACTCACATCTATACATAATGATTTCCCTCTAGTAGACAAGCTAAAGTGTCTAAACAAACTTATCAATATATATTAGACAAGATGGATGAGCGTCTGGCTAGTTGGAAGATTAAAAATTTGTCAATGGCGGCTAAGCATACCCTTATTTCATTTCTTACTTCAGCCATCCGGCATATGCAATGCAGTCGGCTCTGTTACCTATATCAATTTGTACTGAAATTGATAAATGATGTAGAAGATTTCTATGGGGAGGAATAGGCACTAGTAGAAAATTTCCCCTTGTTGCGTGGGATGATGTCTGCATGTCTAAGGAGGAAGGAGGTCTTAGCCTTAGGAGTGTTAATATGCAGAATAAGGCTTTTATGATGAAGTTGGGTTAGGGCTTAATACAACGAAGAGATGATTTATGGGTTCGATTTCTGCGTGAGAAATATAAATGTGGGTATGATATTATCCCAAGGGTGGAGGCTAGGTGAGATGAGTCATAGACTTGGAAGGATATTAGGCGTTCGTGGAGTGATACTAGAAAAGGAGTTAGGTGGAATCTTTGGGATGGTTTGACTATCAGTTATTGGCACGATTTTTGGCTTCCTCATCATGACAAGTTATGTGATCATGCTCTAATTAATTTGGATGCAGATACTATAGATTTGAAGGCTACAAAGTATTTCTCACCATCTCGAGGATGTGATTTCAATAAATTAGTGGGACTTCTTCTGACTTCAGTCTTAGGGAGTATTAAGCAGATTCGTGTGAACTCATTTGATAGGTGTGGTGATAATTCATTCTGATGTTTGACTCCATCCAATGAGTTCTTGATGAAATTAGGTTATGGAATTTTAAAAAGGAATTCTCTCAATTGTAGTAGAGGAGTGTAGAGAAAGATTTGGAAAGTTAAGGCCCCACAACATTGTAAACATTTCATTTGGATATGTTCGAAAGGTCGTTTATTAACGAATCTATCAAAAGCTAGTAGAGGTTTAAGTAATAGCCCTATTTGTGCTTTTTGTGATGTTGGGACATAAGATATCATGCATGCAATTAGAGATTGTAAGATTGTTAAAGATGTATGAGAATTACTTTTGCCATATCCTTTGCGAAATAAATTTTTCTCCATTAGTCAACCGTTTATATGGGTAGATTGAAATTTATCTCAAAAAAGTGAGGTTATGGGTGTTAAGTGGCCAATTTAGTTTACTGTATTAGCATGTCAGAAATGGCTTAACCATAATATGGGTGGTTTTGAGGGATATCAATTAAGTAATCTTCATGTGCTATCTAAGATTTGTACAATAGTTTTATGTTCTCAAACTTTTGTATTATTTGCAACTATTAAGTCAAATTTAGATACTCATTGATGTCTACCATTTATGGATACAGTGAAATATAATGTTGATAGATCAGCTTATGGCATACAGATAGCTTGTGATGGTGTAGCTCGGGATCATACAAGAGTTATGTTGGAGGGGTTCATGTTTATAATTCGTTGGGGGACAATTTTACATGCAGAACTGTGAGCTATAGTTTGAGGGTTTAAAAAGGTTTGAGAGAGGAATTGGCAAAAGGTGGTAGTTGAGATTGACTATTGGGAGGTGATTGAGCTTATTACAATAAGATGTGGGAAAATCACTAAGAAGGAGGACTGTTAACTGAGATTAATAATTTTTCTAACTAAGAGAGGAATTGGTTTGGTGTTTAAGAGACGAACATAGCTGCCAACAAGTTAGTTAAGGAGGCTTATCAGCTTATAAAAGGTTTTTATAGATTTAGTATTATTCCAGTTTTTTTTATTGATATTATGTATTTTGACTTAGTGCGATAGTTTTTTCATTTTTGTTTTGTCATATAAAAAAAAATTGTAATGGAAATGTTTCCGCTGCAGTGGGCTCAGCTGAAATTTTCCTGAAACAAAAGGTAAGTCCACATTTCGAGCAAATGGAAGTGAAATTTCAAAACCAGCCTCGCTCCCTGGTTAATTTGCCTATTTTGCCCTTCGCTACCCTGCCTCCTCCCCTGTGTGGCTTTGGTTTCCCACCTGTGCATCGAGGTTCGAAGACCGAATAAGACAAGCAATCAGTTACTCAGGGTCACGGGAAGCCCTCTTCAGTCTATTCTGAGATACAGATCAAAGAATTCTTGAATTCTAGCTTCTCTTTCATGCTCAGATAGTTTCCAGAATACCTTTTCCAAGTATTTAACATGGAACGGATTGTCGGCGGCAAGTACAAGATCGGCCGCAAGATCGGAAGCGGATCCTTCGGCGAAATTTACCTCGGTGAGCGTTCTTTTTTTGCTTTTGGTATGCGAAATGCTTGTAAAGGCCTGCCTTGTACTGATTTATCTTTGTCGATTTTGCTTACTCTGTTTCAGCTACTCATATCGATACTTTTGAGATAGTCGCGATTAAAATTGTAAGTCTCAACTTGTTCCTCTACAGATGTCAATCGATTTAATATTAGAGGCTCTCAACTCTTTAAAGTTGGCGCTGGTTTGCATGGTTGATTAGGCATCTATACACTATTTAGCATGTGCCATTTAGCTTAGTGGTAATATATATATATATATATATATAGAGTTTGGTAACAAGTATAATTATTCCATTATGAATTTTTTTTATTTCAATACTAACTATGGGTTTTTGAAATGTTGCAGGAAAACACTAAAACCAAGCACCCACAACTGCTTTATGAGGCAAAACTGTATCATATTCTTCAAGGAGGAAGTATGAATTTTGCAATGTTAAACGCTTAATCTCTTTCTGACTTTCTGTGTTCGTATCCATGAGTGAGTGAATTAGTATATTGAGGGTCTCTTACAGCTTCTGGGTTCTGAATGATTGGATTGTGTCACCTACTATTTGCGATGCAGGTGGAATTCCCAGCATAAGGTGGTCTGGTGTAGACGGGGAGGACAATGTGCTAGTTATTGATTTGCTGGGACCCAGTCTTGAAGATCTGTTTGTGTATTGTGGGAGAAAGTTTTCCTTGAAGACTGTATTAATGCTGGCTGATCAGATGGTAAATCGGCATGACATTTTCATTTCTGCAGATGAGAGCTTAAACATGATCTCCAAAGTGGATGCATATGTGTATTAGAGAATTATAAGTGCCTGAATAAAATGTCACTTGCATATTTATCTCTTTCTTGCTACCTTTCTCTCTGTTCAGCTGAAAACTCTGGAAGCAAGCATTCATCATCTCCATCTAATATTTGTCCTGCAATTTGTAAATTCTGTCATAAGCCTCTTTGTGATGCTTATGCAATATGATATTAACATTTGTTTTATGCAGATCACTAGAATAGAATATGTTCATTCTAAGGGTTTTCTTCATAGAGATATAAAACCTGATAACTTTCTCATGGGACTTGGTCGTAAGGCCAATCAGGTATAACTATTTTGTTATTTCTGTCTTTCTAATCAGACTTTAATTGGCCTGTCATTCTATCCACTTTTTGCTATTCTATATACGGTGCTATATGGTTGGATGTTTTAACTTGTCAGGTTTACATAATTGATTTTGGGCTTGCAAAACGATATCGAGATCCCACAACCAATCGTCATATTCCTTACCGGTATTTACATGTTTAAGCCTGTGAATTTTCATTTTTATTTGTTATTTTCTTTTTAGAGGGTACGCCTCGATGTAGTGGTAAGCCAGTAAGGTTGTTGCCTTATTATCTAGAGTTCAAAGGTTCAAATTCTAGAAACAGCCTCTCCGTGTATAGGGGTAAGGCTGTGTATACTTATCCCTCCCCAAACCCCAACTAGTGGGAGTCTTGTGCACTGGCCCACCTTTTCTTGCTTGGTGCTGATGTTTGATTCAGGAAATTATATGATCTGATTATGATTTGTTTTAGTATTTGAATCTATTGGATCAATCAGTTTATGAAAAACTTCTAAATTTTTCCTTGAAAAATAGCTTTCCTTTCACCATTTCATTATTTCTCCCTGTATGGTGCAGGGTATCTTTGCATCCAATTATCAATCGCATTTCTAATCCTAATAATTGCATCATACAGGGAAAACAAAAACTTAACAGGCACCGCACGTTATGCAAGCTGTAATACTCATCTTGGTATTGGTAAGTGAAGTTACTCTTCCTCTGCACGGCAATTAGCAAATAAATTGCAAAGTAATTTTATCTTAATTTGTTATATTAAATTCAGAGCAAAGCCGCCGGGATGATTTGGAGTCACTAGGATATGTTCTTTTGTACTTCCTTAGAGGAAGGTAAATCATTCTTCTCCAGCCACTTTAGATCTGCCAGTTTTTTTTTGGTTTTGTTTTTCTTTTCCAAAATCTACTGTCTATCAAGAACAATGTGATTGGAGGGTGTTGTTAATTTCTAATGGCAATGAATTTGTGTTCAGCCTTCCTTGGCAAGGTCTAAAGGCTGCAACAAAGAAGCAGAAGTATGATAAAATATGTGAAAAGAAAGTATCCACTCCTATTGAGGTGAGGTTTTTGATAATTTGGTTTTCTTGGGAGGGTATTTTAATCCTGATACATGTTTGGTTATAATCTTAAAGGTTTTAGGCAAATCTCATCCTGTGGAGTTTGCTTCGTACTTTCACTATTGCCACTCTTTGACGTTTGACCAGCGACCTGATTATGGATTTTTGAAGCGTCTATTCCGCGACCTATTTGCTCGACAAGGTGATTATGCCTTTCATCCTATGAATAATGTGCAACCAAATGAATTGCAGAATTGTGTTGACAGACCTTTGAAATGTTTTTTGTGAGCTCAATTATTAATCTGTGAGATCCAACAAGAATATTTACTGTGAAATAGAATGATAGAAGAATGAATAGGTTTTATCCAATTTGTGGGGAAATGAATATAATTTTGAAATAGATTCTTCAGAAGATAAATAGCTTATACAATACTCTATGCTTTTTTATTGTTTCTGATTGACTACATTGGAATTTTTCATAATCATTCAACTCTATACCTACACATATATGGCTTACTTTTGACCACTGGATATGACTAATTATGTTCTACACATGAAGATTTCTGGCATATGGAAATGCTTTCGGTTTTTATTGACACGTGCAGTTTCCAATTTTTACCTCTGTCTTCATCTCTGTGATTAAGTTGAATTTCCATTGACAGGTTATGAATTCGATTATGTATTTGATTGGACCATTTTAAAGTACCAGCAGACACAGAAGATTAAAGTTCAGCCTCGCACATCTGTAAGTAATTTTCCCTTCAGGTTATTCTTTCAGCTTCTTTGGGTTGATTTTCACAACAATAGATATCGCCATGCTTTTGACAATCTCAATTCTGGCATATCACAGCCAACTCCTGGAGCAAGCAACATTCATCCAATGCCAACGGGTGTTAACAATTCACATGGTTAGATCTTATCCATCTCTTTGTGCATTGATTTAATTATGTGATTCGCAGTTGTTGCCTATAAAGAAATGAATTTATGGGAAACACCAAATAAATAGGGTAAATTGATTGTTGTTGTAATTATCATTTAATCTGTTGTTAACAACAAAAATAAAAAATATAGGAGAATAAAAAACACATCAAAGCTCTGACATGTTGTCTGTATCTTTTTTGTGTATTGCTCTTAAATTTTAATTTGATTTTGACGTAGTGAATCACGGAAGTTGGGTGAAGTAACAGTTCACCTTTCTGTTTGGTTTTACAGCCGTAGTCAAATGTATTGATTTTTGACTTGTTTGCTCTTACCAAATGGCAGGTGTTTATGCTTATTCAGGGGATGTCTCAGAGCACATTAGATCTGGAAATGCTAGTGGTTCTGGTGTTAAGATGCAGTTTAAATCACCAGCAGGAAAAAATGTAGGTGTTAGTAATCCTCTTGACAAGAATGTAAGTCATCATATGTGTGTAGGATGTTTATTTTTCGTTTTGTTGTGAGTCGTGCAAATCTCAGGTCACAATTTTATGGTTGCATACTTTTATGTTTCTATGTTATGAAATAAACTAGCGTTTAGTTCATATTCCCGTTTTTATCCATAGATTTTTGAAGATGCAAATATGCCTTCTACTTCATATTCACATGCTGGTGCTTCAAAAAGGAACTCCTTGAAGCCTGCCTTGACTGCTGAAGCTGCAAACCCTGGTCATGGCCAAGGCAGCAAAATTGGTCCTTCAAGTAGCTGGATTTCGTCTCTGCAGCAAAATTGGTCCTTCAAGTAGCCGAATTTCATCTCTGCAATGCATATCTTCTGCCAAATGAATGATCTATAAGGTAAGCTTCTGGTTTATTCTCAAGTCTCTCTCTCTCTCTCTCTCTCTCTCTCTCTCATCTTCGTGTCATCCTTATCCTTGACTTATAATATTATGTTGCATTTCCAGCTTTGAATCAGGTTGTGAGATTCTCAGCATATATTTGAAGCAGCAAATTTGTGGTGGTTTTTTATATACATTCTTCCAATGTTTGGTCAAAACTATTTTGGTGATTTATCAATGGAGACTGCAACTGTGCTGCAAAGTTAAGATTCTCCTTAAAGACCGAATACTACTTCTGTCTGACTACAAATGATTGGTCATTGTAAGATTTAGACTGCCCTGGCTCGGTTCCTGTGCTGTACATATATTTGAAATGTGGGCCGCCATGATCCTGTTCCTGTGTATTCATCTCTTTATGTAACATTAATGTATGAGAATTTCGCCTTCTCCCCTTGTTACTTCACAATAATTTTTCTTGTGTTATGTCAATTTGTGACACTGGTTTATATTGACTGACAATATTATGAATTGCAGCTGTATTTTCTTTTAAGTTTGTTCTATTATAATGTATTCATTTGCAGCCTGTCTTTGATGCTCATTCATTTTTTATCTGGTTATTTTAATTTTCTTGTTTAAGTTAGAAGCTATAATGCTATATTCTTTTAGTTTTATTTCCCATTTATTCTGTTATGAATCATCCATACATTTAGTTTAAGAGCTGGAGAGACTAAACTGAAATGTCATGTATATTATTAATTATCTAACCTTTTTCTGCTTTCCTTGTCACATCATTTGCTCGCCTCTCATTTTGGTTAGTTGTTATTTCTTGTCAGTGACCAGGTTCTCAAGAATATTAACATTACCAAATCTGAGGCAAAAGTTTTGGTTGAAAGATCTCTGAAATAATGGTTTTCTGAGAAATATCAAAGGTTTGGTGCTTTTATATTGCAATCACAAAAACACCTGACTACTTTCTGGTCTTTGATGTTAGCACTCAATTATTGAGAGTATCTCACTAATTTGATGGTCATCTTTGGTTATTGTCTTGATGTTCTCATTCTAAAAAAAGATTTTAGCATCCTGTATCAAATTTTGTAATATGATATCGTCATCAGTTGTTGGAAAGATTAGAGATATGCTCCTTTAGATTGATGTCAACTTTATTAGCTCAGTATGTTCTAACTTTTTTGTTATATACAACCAAGGTGATCCAGAGGCACTTATCTACTCGTACGTGGCACATACTTTGACACAGGGCCTGCTTAATTTGTATGTTCACTCCTGAGACCAATGAATACAGTCTGGTTTTATTTCAGTCAACTTCAAGGTTGGGATTAACTGCTACATGTCTGACATTCCTATGCTAAAACAAATTGCGAATAGGCTGCTAAATTGTTAGTTATTCTTTTGCAGGACTCTTTTACAAGCAATATTATCTGCAAGATTGTTTATGACAGAAAATTGCCTTTGCTACTATCAGCAGGACCATGCTTCCACCTTTTTGTGAATAATTCTGCATAACTGGGCTCTGGAAGGGAATACCTTTAGGAAATGATGATTCCAGCATCTCTACTTTGCAACATCTTTTTAGCAGGCCCTGGCTGCTTTTCAATAGTTCGATGTGGATACAGTAGCTTTGAAAGTGGCCATTTATCAAACCAAGGAATAACGTAGCTTGCCTAGTGATGGTGCTTTAATGTAGAAATGTATACTGGATTATATGTTAAAACCATATGGATTTGGATGCTGCTTTCTGCTGAAGTTATTATAGACAAAAGGAGGGATTATTTTTTAGGGTGTTTGGGGTTGGTGTGGTGACGTCAGATGCCCTCAGGAATTATGCGAAGCTCAGTCCTGGTATTGGATATTTCTGACACCCTTAACTGAGGGATCAAAATAGTTATTGTCTGTTTTTCACTTCCAGTATGAACAAGGTCCTACAATTCAGTATCCCTTTCATGCATTTTGAAACCCTCAAGTGGAAGTTTGAACCCTTGGAATCTGAGAATGGATTTTTCTGTGCCTAATTTGTGGAGAGAAAAACACGATGATAGATTGGATTGCTGTTTAACAGCTTTATGCCCGTCTGAGGCTTCGTAATGAGTTGTTTTTGTTGCGAATGTTAGCTGCATAGGTCTTTTGAAAACTGATCAGTGATTTTTTCTTTACTTTTCTAAAACAAGGTCGCCATTTCATTTCTCGGTCTATGATCAGATGTGTTCTCATTCTGTTTAGTGCTGGATCTGGGTAAACTCAGAGGGAAAACAATGAGTAAGATTCAGTTTTTATGGTCTTTAACATAAATGATCATTACTCCTGCTAACTGGTGCTTGGGGATCGATCCATTGGTAAGTAAGATTACCCCACAACTTTTTTATTATGCTACTGCGCTTTTCTTGTCATAATTGTTCGACCATATTCCTCTCTTGATCTTACTGGTTCTACTCACTTAAGTTGCATACAAATTTTATGTGCATCTAGATAGAACAAGACCATTTGACTCCAAGACAACTCAGCCGATCTTTTACATCACTAAAACCAGCTTATTATGCTGAATGCAGTGGTTGATGGGGACACGTTTGGCATATTCGGATGTTTTCGGCTACTAAAGTCAAAAAAGTTCAACTCACGATGAAATTATTTTCATCAACCCAAGGTTGCTTCAACTGAAACCCAGGCTCCGAATTGACTTGCTTGGCCTTCAGAGATTCCTCATGCAGTATTTAGTTTATTTTAAAATTAGTGTTTTGCACGTTTACAAGACAAACGTGTTTATCTTGCAGTGTAAAATCACTTAAAATAAAAGTAATTCAAATCGGAATTGAAGAAAGCAACTACCAGGAGGTTGTTTCCAGTTCTAGAGTCACCGTTGATTAAAATCTTGAAATTGCAACTGTAAGTAGCGTGAGATTATTATTTTTGTGCGACTGTAATTAAAATCTCGTAAGTACATGTGTTATTTCGTGAGATTATTATTTATTGTAAATGTATCATTTTTCTTTAACTCAAGAGGAGCACATCACACTAGTGTACACTCTTGCTATTTTTAATAATAATTATTTCTACTTTTTTGAATGGGGTAATTATTTTCTATTTGACAATAGAAAAGACATCTTGCATTTTAAATTATCGTTATAATCGACTTATCCCCCTTGCCCCAAGAAAGGACACAAACAAATAATAATAATTGAAAAAAAAAAAAAGATAACACTTCATATGTTTTGGCTTAGGCATAAGTTGGATTTACTTTTAGTCAACTCCTATAATTATCTCAATGTCCCTCTATAGCTTGTATTTCAACTCTCATGATGTTCATAGAAACTTTCAGCAACTTTCGCTTCAACATTAATAATGATTGATTTTCTATTCAACAATTTGATGGGAAAATGATTTTGGGGGATAACCCGGAAGAAAAATAGGAAATGGCTATAATTATTTCATTTATTTTGGTTCATAAAACTGCTGTCACTTTTACTTTCCTTTTCTAACAGCTTTTTTAAAAATTTAGAAAGGTAATCCAGTTCTAGGAATTGGATGGTTGCTAATGGGATTGATATCACTTTTATAATTATGGAAACTTTTTCTCATCAAATGATGAAGGGAAAAATAGACAATTAATGTGACTATGACTATCATTTTTTATTTTTTTGGATACAATATATGAGTATCTTTTAAATTAGCGCATGTTTGGATTCCAGAGCTTAGAGTTTCAAGTTGATGTTTATTTTGCATTTGGATGTTCATTTTGAAACCCCAAAAGAAATCTTTCCCAAAATCTACCTGCAGTTTTAAAACAAACTGCCAAACACATCTTTGGATTTTCACAAATTGAAATTAAACCCCGTTTTCCCCAACAAGTACAAAGCTGGATTTGAAAATTGAAACCTTAGTTTGCAAGTGGATATTCAAACACAACCTTAGTACTTCTTAAATATCTAATTTTTCTCATATCCAATTTCTGCAGCTTTCTCATCAGATGATACTAATTCTAGCTACCTCTGTAAATTCTTTTTGATCTATGAGTGCCCCCACCCTTGTCAACTTATAAAGCAATATTTTTAGTGTAAACCAGGGAAAAAAATATTAAATAAGAGATAGTGAAAGACAAGAAAGAGAATTTCTCAAGTACAGAAATTACATAGTGGCATTTCAACAAGTAAGAACAAAACATTCTTACCATTACATATATATATATATATATAATGTAACTAGGTCATCCTCCTTAAGTGCTTCAGAACTCTCACCACTTCAGTTAACACCATCACTGGTTCTGTACTGTCAACTCCTACCATTTCAGCCAAAACACCAATTTTCTTCTTCGCTTTCGCATCATTCTGCAACAACTCATCCAAACTTGCCTCTTCTTCATCATTGCCGCCGTCATCTTCTTCGTGTTCATCTCCAACTTGGCTGCAAGAATCTGTGTCTGACTTAGCACAGCAACTTTCACCACCTGCTGCTGCAGCATCACGGTAAGAATAATGATAATCCCCAGAAAAAGCCTCATCATCTTCTTCTTCTTCTTCTTCTTCTTCACATGGCATAAAAGGAGAATCTGCTTTCTGAGTCTTTTCATTCTGAAGCTCATTGAACTTGTTCATTGTAGAGAACATAGGGTAGAGATAATTATTGCTAAAATGGCTGGCATGTGGGTTTTGTTGAAAGAGATTCACTGAAGAAGAAGAAGAAGGAGCTATGTGCTGAAGATGATCTTCTGCAACAAAAGGAGGCTTTGAGTTTTCTGTGTGATCCATTTGTGTAGGAAGATTGATTGAGAAGACAGAAGGAAGGTGTGGTGATATATAAAAGCAAAAATTAACAAAAAAGAAAAAAGAAAAGAAAATAAATATGAGTGTCCTTTCCGGTTCAGTGAGCTCCATAATGACGACCGTTACTAAGTCAGGACCAAAATGAAGAAAACGTAAAAAGTAAAAGTGATTTGTGTAATTATTAACGTCACATTATTCCTTTGGACCCTCTATTTTCTGTAATTTGAGATAAAAGAACTTTGGCCAATGTTATGGGCATATATGGCTATATGGCCCCATCTTCTTTGCACACTGCTCTTCTACCCTTATGGCTTCTGTGGTTTTACCAGAATCTAGCTTTTTCCATGTTGTGTAGCCCTGATAGAAATGATTAACACCAAAATTTTTAGATTTATTTTCTTATTTTTTAAAAATAAATCGAATTACTTAAGTTCATACTCTTATAAAATAATAGAAAAATTTCAATTCATTCCACTAATGTGACTTTTCGTTTTTTTTAAATAATGGCTAAAAGATTAAGAAATTACCTTACAATATCAAAGAACCAAAGTGAAATTATGTTTTGGTGGTAAGTACCCAAAATGCCCTTACTTCATATGGATATTCGTTATTTTGTGATTGTCAGTTGTCAAAATGCTTGTGTGAATTCTTAAATTCATCTATGAACACTTATAAATTTTTGTACAAGCTGTTATAAATTAGAAGATGTAGATTTTCATGTGTTCACCTATAAATTTTACTGTTATTAGTTGTTAAATTGGTCATGAGTACCTAAAAAATCACTTTTGAATTCTTGTAAATTTTCATGAGTTGTTATAATGTAAATTGGGAGTTATAAATGTTCATATATATACTTGTAAATTTTGTAATTGTTAGTTGTTAAAATGTATATGTGCACTTATAAAAAATGAAGGGCATTTTGGTCATTTGCCATCAAAATATAATTCCACCTTGGTCCTTTTGGCATGCACTGTAATTTCAAAATCTTTAAGTCCTTATTTAAAATAAAGTCACAAAAGTGGGGTTAACTGAAATTTTTCAATAAAAATACTTTTTCCATTCTAAATGTAAAAGGCTAAAAGCTAGTAGAAAATTGAGAATTCTGTTTTTTTTTTTTTCTAAATGTTGGACCTCAAAATTAACTTTGCCTTCTAAATTTATCATTTTTAAGAATTATTGCTATGGAGATAAAGAGGTGGTTTCTATGTAAATTATTAAAAAAATATTTTAAGAAAATCAATACACATTTTTTTATAAATAACTAACTTAACTACTCTTTTTTTTTTAAAAAAAAATTATTTAATGCTTACCGACTGACTGGGACTTGAAAAAGCATACGAACATATTATAAATATTCTTTTTTTTTTCAAAACAAATATTCATTAAAAATGAGAGTTTAAAAAAAATCATTTTCCTCTGTTTTTTAACAATAGGGTGTAACTTTTGGTGCCTTGGATAATAATGCAATCGGATTCCATTCCATTGTATGAGATTCAAGGTGTGCACTTTCTAGTTTTTTTATTTTCTTGCCATCATAACTTAATAAATATTTATTTTTTAGTTTTTTTTTATCTGAAAAAATTAATTTTTTTTTCCATTTTTTTTCCTTTTCTACTTCATTTTATTTTGTACCTATTAAGGAGTCAGTTTTCAATATAAATTATTAAAAAAAATATTTTGATGAAAACAACACACATTTCTTATAAATTACTAATTCAATTAATTTTTTAATCGTTACAAATTAAATATTTTGCTCCTAAATTTAAAGCTGAGAGGAAGAAAAGTTTATAGACATGTTAGCACTATTCTTTTTGTCAAAACAAATATTTATTAAAAATAAGAGTGAAAGAAAATATTTTTCCCCTTTTGTTACTTTTTAACAATAAGGTGTAACTTAGTAACTTTGATAATAATGGAATCGGATTCCATTCCATTCCATTGTATGAAATCAAGGTGTGCAACTATTATTTTTCCCTGTCATAATAACTCAATAATAAATATTTTACATATTTTTTAATTCAAAAATTACGTTTTTTGATTTCATTATCTTTTCTATTCCATTCTTTTTTCCGAATCAAACAACACCATTAATAGTTACTAAATATTGGGGGAAATTAAAAAAAAAATACTATGAGGTGTTTTCTTCTCAAATATAGACAAATATAAAGAAGAAAACCAGTGAAAATGAAAAGAAAAAGAAAGATCCCATATAATCTCTCACCACCTACTGTATTAGTCATTTTATTTACCTCTCCATCTTTCACATGCACTTTAATATTCAAAATTTCAAATTTAAAGGTCAACCAAAATTAAATAGAATGGTCATTATCCTCTCACATGCTTCTTCACATGGAAGATGCAAATGAAACACTTTGATAGACAAACACAAAGAGAGAAGTACACCTTGATTAACACCAACATTTTTAGGTTTAGTTCCTTATTTTTTAAAAAATAAATCCAGTTAATTAAGTTCATACACTTGTAAAAAAGGAAAAAAAAAATTAATTAACCCCACTTATGTGACTTTTTTTTACATAATGATTGAAAGATTCTGGAATTACACTACAAAACCAAAGGACCAAAGTGCACTTCTTTCAAATAGACAGTTATTGTTTTGTAATTATTAGTTGTTAAAATACTTACGTGCCTTTGTAAATTCACCTATGAATATTTTTTACTGTTGTATCTGCGGTTGTGAATTAGAAGTTGTAAATTTTTATATGTACACTTATAAATTTTATTATTATTAGTTGTTTAAATGCTTATGAGTACTTTCAAAAAAAAACATGAACGGAGATTTTGATCAATTGCCATTAAAATATAATTTCACGTTGCCCATTTTGGATGCATTGCAATTTCAAAATCTTTTTGTCATCATTTAAAAAAAGTTGCATAAATGGGGTTGACTATAATTCTCAAACAAAATATACTTCTTCCAATTTTAAATGTAAAAGTTAGTAGAGAATTGAAATTTTTGCTATTTTAAATGTAGGACCTGAAAATCCACTTTGTCTTTAAAATGATTAATTTTTTAAAGATTCTTTTCTATTAATTGCACTTAATATGGAAGTGGTTTTCAATATAAATTATTAAAGAAATATTTTAAAGAAGCTAACACACATTTCTTATAAATTATTAACTCAGATAGTTTTCTTAATCTCTAAAAGTTAGTTATATATCCCCTACATTTAAAACTGGGACTCAAAATAGTATATGGACATGTTAGAACTATTCTTTTTGCCAAAACAAAAAGTCTAAGAAAATATTTTTCCCCTTTGGTTTTTTTTTTTATTAACAATAAGGTGCAACTTTTAGTACCTTTGATAGTAATGGAATCGGATTCCATTCCATTATATGAAATCAAGGTGTGGATTTTCTATTTTTTTTCCTGTCATCATAACTTAATAATAAATATTTTTTATGTATTTTTTCCTTTAAAATTACCTTTTTCATTACTTTTCTATTCCATTTTATTTTGCGAATCAAACAACACCTTATTTAATAATTACTACTTCCTCCGATCCTAATTATAAGGGCCTTTTAGAGTATCCTAGTAAAATTTTAATAAAGTTAATTATATTACTTAATCATATCATATATTGTGTTTTATTACATTATATATTAGTTCATAAGTCAAACAACATAATT
>JBAGKO010000008.1:9896650-9916514 GCA_037177275.1 Acacia concinna
ACTTAATCATATCATATATTGTGTTTTATTACATTATATATTAGTTCATAAGTCAAACAACATAATTTAAAGAAAAAAATGACAAATTTTAGTATCTTAGAGTAATTAATTTGCTTTCTTAAAATTTTCTTAGGATTCTTTAAAAGGCCATTATAATTAGGACCGAAGGGAATATATATATTTTGGGAGGGGGGGGGATGAAAATAGAGAAGTAGATCCCTTATTCTCTTACCACCTACCTTATTACCTCACCAACTATCACATGCACTTTAATTTTTTTAAAAAATGTAAAGGTCAACAAATATTAAATAAAATGGTCATTATCCCCTCACATGCATCTTCTCAAGAAGATGCAAATGAAAAACTTTGATAGACAATCACAGAGAGAGGTACACAGATGGACTATACAAAACCATTTAAAGCCTAAGGTTGTGAGAGAGAGGCCTAGGCATTAGCCAATTCCTAATTTTCTGTATGACTTTCAATGACTTCAGTGAAAGGAATCACACTCTCACAGCACACTCACTTATTGCAAATTACACACGGCCTTGTTGTAAGTGTAGTTGGGGAGTCATAAAGGGGGGGACCAGACAAGGAGGCAGATTCTCACCTACCATTAACAAAGAGGCTGAAAGGAAAAAGAAAATAAAGTTTGGTTAAAGCAAAACTGTGAATGGAAATCAAATCTGTCTCTTCCATCCAGCCCTGAAACAAAAAATCATCTGCCACTAATAATAATCATGATCTTGCCATTGCCAGGCCATCACAGTAAATACCAGAGCAAGCAATAAGGTGAGAAACTTTTTTTTGTCTGTTAGATTAATATTAATTGCTTCTGTTGTTTGTTATTATTATTATTCATTCATTCACTCAACGAACAACCTCCTTCACTTAATATATATATATATATATATATCAAGTCAACTCCTTATTGGTCAGTATGCCAGTATGTAATCATTTGTTTGTGCCTTTCAATGGGGTCTCTATTACATCCTTGGTTCTCAATGTTTTTTAAAAAAAAAACCAAGAAGAAGAAACAAACGTAACTCTGAGAATATCATGTTGTACTGAGATATTGTCTGATAAGAATTTGTGAAGAACTGGGTCATTGACCCCCACCTCTTTTTTATTTTTGGGGCCAGCATTAAATCCTAAGTCAGCTTTAACCGTACCTATTTTTATTCTCTCCTCAGGATTTTAATACGATTCATTAAAGTGACTTCAATTTATCCAGGTGTTGTCATCTGATTGAGATTTCATATAGGCCTGACTATTACCAAAATTCTAACGTAACATTAATCTCCCATGAATTACAGTTTGGTGAAATGATGTGTGAGTGTGTGTGACATATACATATATATATATATATATATTATAGCACTGCTCAAGGTGGGAAAGGCCAACAAATACTTGTGGGGATACTATTATGAAATATCCAATGTGGTAATTTGGACAATCTGTACTATTACAAAGTAGTTAGAGGTACACAAAATGGATAAATAAAGAGATTTGTGTTTGGAACTAACTTGGCTTTATTGTGTAAAGATAAAGAAATTGGCTAACTGGGTCATTGCTAGTCATTATTAATGCACTATTAACAAAACTTGGATTTGAATATGATACATTGTATCATGTAGGCTGCAAGCAGCTTCAATTAATAATATATCTCTGCTTTCCCTGTGATTTGATGCCAGTCTCTCAAGATTTGCAAAGACGAAGATCAGAACCTTCACTCCAACTCCCTTACAGACTGTTGCCATATTTTGAGAGTTCCAACTCATAAGCATTACTTTTTGGGTTTTGAAGAAACATAGGGAAAATCAATATGGAAGTCAAGAAAATAATTAGGAGTAGAAGGGTTTTGTTCTTTTGCTTCACACATCTATATAGGCACAGATATTACAGCTTAAAGAAGTAACATTGCAAGACTTAACAACTCTACCTGGCATTGCTCTTTTGTGGGGAAAAGTTCAGATGAACACTGGGAACCTGCAATTCTTTTGCTTCTTCTTTGTTTTTTGGGGGAAAAAGACATCACAACTCTTCCAAGTGCTTCAAAGCATATTTTCTGCATAGTTTTGGTAAAAACATGGTCCAATTGATCCTCAGCACTGCTATGAAAGATCTTATCTCATCTTTCACTGCCTTCCTTATAAACTGATTCCTTGACTTGCTTTGTCTTGTCATGGAACAGAGTTCCTCCTTGTGGCCACAATTGACTAAGGGCTTGTTTGGTGTGAGGGGAAGGGAGGGAAAGTGAGTGGAGGGAAAATTTTTTTGAGTTGGATTTCAAAAACATAAAGAAATGGGGTTAAAAGTTTTTAATTAATTTTTCTTATTCTTTTATTTTACATGTTCTCCTTATTAAAATTTTGTAACATTAATTTTCCAATTTTTTCAAATTCAACTGATAACAATTTTCCCTCCCCTGCAAGTCCCTTGTACCAAACAAACTCTAATTATCATATAGGAATTTGATAGCCTTGAGACATCCTAAAGATCATTCAAGATATTTCAAAGCCATAGGATCTGATTAACAGAAGCTGAAGCAACACCTGTTCATCTTGTGATCCAATCCAATCTCTATCAACAAATTCAATTAAACTCATGCGGTTAGTCCTTCTGTTAAATGGCCCATAATCAATTGAACTTTGAATATACCTCAGAATTCTTTGGGCAGCTGAGGTGCAATTTCAGTATCATACAGGAGAGGTGAAGAAGTATTACACATGATATCTGATGTAGTGGCAGAGTGGCTGTAATTGACCTTTCTCCCAGCACAGTTGCTGTACTTGCTGTTTCAATGTTTTTAAGATTGAATTTTGTTCAGAATGTCCAAGGTAAACTTGTTTTTGAGAGATAAAAATTGCTTGAGAGGATTGATCGACTTTCATCCCAAGAAAATATGACATTCTTCCCAAATCATTCATTTTATTAGAGCCTCCTACAATCGAAAGTATTAAATAAGGAGATGGGAAAAAAGGTTTTGATCCAACAAAGAAAACAAGATGGAATCTAAGCATTGAAACTCAATTCAAGACTTGAGAGCATAGTACATCATACAGATATATCATACCAAATATACAACAACAATAATAGAATCTTAATTCTATTTGGTGAGATCGGTTACATGGATCAAACGATGCCATTGAGTTTTATCAAAAATCAAATATTGGTATAAATTGTTAACAAAGAGATTTCGCTCAAAAACCTCGTTGAGTTCTCTTCGGTCTTATTGGTGTAAGATTAGAACATAATATTTGTGCATGATTATGAACAAGGTACTAAAAGAGGGCCAAAAATATATATTTTCACAATTAACTTTTGGTAAATCACAAAATCCTCAAAACAAGGAACTCATTATGTTAGTTGTTCAGCAGCTGAAGTCAAAGAAATTTTATTTTAGTGATGTGGCCACTAAGGGCACTGGCAATGTGCAAGACCTTGATTGCTCATAGAAGGGGCTAATCTTCCCCAGTTAACCTCTTCTGGCCTAAGAATTTTATTCTATATAAGAAAAAACAGGAATAAAGAACACCCTTCCATTCTATTTCTAGTCATATTTTGGTTCAGTATACCACTGTAAACAAAATGCTAGAAGGTAAAATAACATTTTACGACAATCGTGTTCAAAACAAGTTATTGAAGAATAAAAAACAGAGGCCTAAATGCACCTAAAGAACAAGACTACTATTAGAAGTTCAACCCCATGCAAGTCATCATTTCAAAGGATTAATATGATTATTTGTATTTGAATAGCGGCCTATCTCCTGTCCTCAAGCAGAATTTTTATATACAGACGAAACAGTATCTTATAGTTTGTGCATTAAAGCCCGATGATCTGATATTAGTCATGCCAACTATACTATATAGATGATGCAATTAATTTACAAATAGAAAGAATGCGACGACACCTTTTGGTCAGGATTATGTCATGTACTTTAATTTTAAGTTCCATTCCAAAAGCCTAAAAGGTAAGCAACCATATAAATGACTAAATCAACAGTAAAGAAAATCATAAGATGTTGAATCAGACAAAAAACATCATTCATTATGGAATGATTAAGATCACCTACTCGAAGCATTACTTGGCACAAAGTCCCAGGAGAGGTACCTCTTTGCAAAAGCTCAAATTTATATCCATCCTGATAGAGGATAGTGAGAATTAGAAAAGACAAAAATTCCATCCTAGACATTGTTTTAGAGCACAAGAGAAAGGAAATTCTGAATAATAATCAAAACTGAGCAACAAATCCTCACCAAATCCCTAAGTGGTGTGGAAGACAAAACAGATATATGCAGCTACGAACTAGTGCATACATGAGGGTCCGATAAAATCTCAGAAGAGAACGCATTATGAGAAGTCAAACATGCTCAAAAGATAGGGGGACAAATTAAGCAAAGCTATATCATCAACAGCAATGCCAAAATGGCCAAATCCATTTCCCTATAAGCTGAAACATAATTAGATTACAATCATAATGGAAAATTTCGTATCTACCAACTATCATAAGTTGCTTAAGAATTTCAGTATTTCAGATCCTAATATATTCCCAGTCACTTAGCTGCTGTTTGGTATGAGAGATTTGGAAGGGAAGGGAGGGAAGAGAAATTTTTTATGACAAGGATTTAAAAAAATTGAAGAATTCGGGATGAAAGTTTTTAATTAATTTTTTTATTCATCATATTATTTTTATTAAAATTTTATAGCCCAACTAATTTTCTTTTCCCTCCCTTCCCCTCCTGCTAAACAACCCCTTATTGTGTAGTTCAATAATGAAGCGTGCATCTTCAAGTCCATCTCCTACAAAGACATTTGTGTGCAGAGTTTATACAAAAGAATACAACATAAGTAATGGGTAGCACGCATGCACATGTATGCATGTGTACATAGGTACTTGATGGTTTAGGAGTTTAGGGTTTAGGTACTTGATTCAAGAGAATACCACAGTCATAATGAGTAGCATGCATGCATGTATGCGCGTACGTAGGCACTTGATGGTCCTGTCCAAATCCCCGACACAATATACAACATCTTCCTAACTACTTTTGCCGGTGCTATATCGATTATCAGTATCCACAATTAGCCTATACATGTTTCCTCCTACAAATCTTCCATGTCCTTTTCCATTATCAAGACCAGAGAGGTTGGTGGTTGAAATAACTAATAGATCCCGTATTATGATGATAACTAAATGTATGTGTAAAGTTTTGATTGTTAAAACTTAAGCTAAAAAGATTACTTTAAGTATTGATTACTGGAGGTATGAGTATTGACTTGAGTTACACATACCTAGAATTAAAGAAGTTAAGAAAAAGTTTCTTAACAATGACCTTGAGGTATCATGTGTTTTGAAATTAAGGGAAAGTTACTCAAAACAAGGAAGTTGATTTGAGTAATGTTCACTTACAATATTAAAAAGCAGCTTATTTTTTTAAAACAACAAAAGGTTTCAAAGTCAAAATTTTATGGGTCACCTTGAGGCAGGGTTAATTACCCAAAGACAAGAGGTGAGGCAAGAAGTTGCCTCACAAACTGAGTCACCTTGAGGGGCAGGTTGAGTCACTTAGAGGCAACTACATAACAAGCGAGGTGCCTCACAAGGTTGCAAGTTTGCCTTGCAAGGCAGCTTTGTTGATAAGCCACTTTGAGGCAGAGGATGGAACCTTGAAGCAACTTAGAATTTTCCAAATGTTGAATTACATGAAACAAAGTTTTTCTAATTTAAAATAATTTGAAGCAAGACACATAACTTGAGTGAGATATCACTAAGCTTATAGTGAGACTCACCTTGAGGCAGAGAGGCTACCTTGAGGCATACATGACTACTTTAAATTAAGTTCTCAAATCTTTTAAAATGTTACTTCATTAGAGAGTACCTCGAGTAAACATTGCAAAGTAACTTGACAAATTCTCTTTAGAAAATTCACATGCTATCTAGAGTTAACTTCAACACCTCGAGATAAGTTTGAACATTTTGAAAATAGAAAAATAGAGCATCGTAGCATAATCTTAAAATAATTCATATAGCTACGTTGATTAATACCCATTTTTTCTTAATAATTCAATAAGTCTTATTGTATGAGAGAAGAGATTACAAGCATAAAAAATGGATTCAAAACTTAAAATTACAAAAAACATTTCTATGTCAAAAGCATTTAATGCAAAGCATGGAAGACGAAGGGCATTCTTTATGCTCACGATGGCTACATTCTTCAACCCGAAGGATAATTCTTATTGTCTCATAATGACTACAAACCAAGTGACCGAAGGATTTCAACAGATACAGGAAAACACACAACAGTCGAATACTTGGAGACATTATAAATAAACGAAGCATTTAAGACACTAAACAACCAAGAACAACTGAACACCAACGAATTACTATTACATCGATTATTGTCTTAAATATTCTGTATCTTTGCAATTCAGTGTTAATCTATTTATGCTATGCGAGATAGCTTTATAAAGTTTTTCAGAAACTTGAACAAGTGTGACTCAAAGTAGAGAGACTTTGAGGTTGGATTGTGATTACACATTGTGAGGGGAGTAAGCACTTTAAGTGTAGTAAGTCTATAATGTGGCACTAAGAGCCCATTGGAATATTAGAAAATAGTGGAAACTTAGTGGCACACTAAAGAACTGAAAGTAGGTTAAGAATTGGGATTGAACCAGTATAAACTTCGGTATTCAAGTAATCAGCAATATTTCTCTAATCTCTATCTTGTATACTTGTTTGTATTTAGAGTTTCAAAATTTTACTATCACCTACTTCACCTCCCCTTAGGTGAAAGGTGTGTATTAACAACAACCATTCTTGGGGAACCAATCCTCCCATTATCTTAGGGAACTAGTTCCCCTGCTCAATATATAAAAGGATGGGTAGAGGGAGCTCATCTCATATGGACCGTCCATATTTAATTTTTTAATTTTTTATTTTTCAAAACAAATTTTAATGAGTAGAAAGTCTAAAATAAAGATAGTCTCTCAACTAATTTTTTTTCTAAAAAAATGGTTTTTTATTTAAAAATAATTAGTTAAAAAATTAAATATGGACCATCATCCGACAGGCACCCCCTACTCATCGGTTCCTTATATCAGCTGCTAATTAAACAATCTGCCGCTTTATTCCCCATCCTAGCAATAAACTGATACATTTCTGCACTGTATCTTTACAACCCCATTCACATCCCCTTTTATCTCCTTTCTTCAGCTTCATATAAAACGCCCTTCCCAATCTCTTCCCACATTAATGCCTATCGCACGCTGTACATTCACATGATTAAAAGCAGCATCTACATTTACCTTCACTGCTCCCTGGCCACTCAGGCTTTTGCCGCTTTGATAACCTGTCTTTATTTAGTTTATAACCACTACATACAATTTTAGGTGAACAAAATAGCCATATAAATGAATTTCAATATAGCAATTAGAAAATCCAACTCCCAAATAATGGAAGTTCTTTTCTGTTATGTAGTCAACTAGAGTGTCACATATAGGCCTATTGATTATGTACAAACCAAGAAGCATCCAATTGCAATGTGTCTCAAGGTTCCATGAAAGCCAAGAAACTTGGCATGAGGTAAGTGGAGTTAAATGCATTTGTCAATGTTATAAAAATAAATATATACACATAAATACACATTATCATCAATATATTATATATATAATTGATAATGACATTTAACAGAATATCATTTTCTGTTATGCAGTCTAAATATATTTTAAGGAGAATTTCAGTTGGGACTGCATCATCTTATTTACAAGAAAAAGATAACAAATTCTGAAACATTATTTCAGACCTAGAGGACTGAAATGAAAATAAGTCTACAAATAAATTCTCAGTAATATCCTAACTTCAAACAAAAAGTGTCAGAAAAAGCCAACAAAAAAAAAAATCTCCCAGGTCGAGGCTAGGGAGTGAGAAATATCTTGTGAATAATATGTATATATATAAATATTAAATATATTTTTTTTCATTTTTTATAGCATCTCATTTAGTTTCTAATGATTTTTTATATTCCTATAATTACTTTCTAGAATCTTGCAAAATTCAAATGATTTATGTATTTTATCAAGTTTTTAAAATATTTGATAATATTATGTGTGTTAGCTTAGAAAAATAATAATTTATTTGACGTTAACCATTAATTTTTTCTTTCTTCTAAAAATTATATAAACATTTTCATTTATCAAACTTGTTATTTTGTACCTAAAAACTCTTACACTGAAAATCAAAATTTACAAATTTTCATATTAACACCTGCTTTTTTTTTTTTTTTTATGTACCAGACTATGAATACTTGTTATCTATTAAAATGCTTATCAGTACTTATATATTTACATATGAACAAGTAAAATCAATTTCTTAATCAGAACACATTAAAGCATAATTAAGTCAACTTCTATTTATAGGTAGTGAACACATTATAAATAAGTTGAATATTCCTATGAACAATTGGAATATTTCTATGAACAAGTGCAATTAATTCAAATTCTATTTATATGCAATTAATTTCATAACAAAAGCTCATTGGAGCATGATCAAGTCAAATTCCATTTACAAATAGTAAACACATTATGAATAAGTGAAATACTCCCACAAATAACACTACAAAAAATGTAAATTAGAGACAGAATTTCCATCATTAAATATATTAGCGGCATAATAATTTCCATCTCTAATTCCATTGCCAATTTGTTAGCAATGAAAAAGGTCTGTCAGCAAAAAGGGGATAACTAATTTCACTTAAAGACAAAATTTTAAATTCCATCACAAATTAGAGAAGGATTAGCTACAAAATTTTCATCTCTAATTAGTGATGAATTAACGACATAATTTCTATATCTAATTTTTGTCACAGATTCGTAACGGAATTTCTATATCTAATTTTTGTCATAGATTAGGGACAAAAACTATGTCAATAATTTTTTTATCATGGATTAGTGATGGAAATCTGTCTCTAATTTTTGTCACGGATTAGAGATAGAAATTCCGTGGCTAATCTGTGGGGATTTTTTTGTTACTTTGTGATAAAATCTCCAACACTAACATGTGAGAAAGGTTTATTTTATTTTATTTTTTTAAATTTTGTGACAGAAATTCATCAAATCCATCTCTTATATTTTTAAATTAATTTTTTTATATTTAGTTTTTTTTATATATTTTTTACTTTATCTATAAGTCAACCTTCATAATAGTTAAATTGCCAAAAGTAAAATTCACCATATTGCAAATAAAAACAATTTGAAACCAAATAAAGAGATACTACTTTAATAACTAATAACTATATAGCAACAAAAGTACTTATTAGTTGCAAATGTAAACAAAGTATCAAACAAATCAATGCACAATTGTTAAAATCTAGTCAAGCAATTAATTACTCTAATATGCCATCATAAGCATCATGAGCCTCAAAGGTCGGATTGTTGACAACCCAGAGAATTATTTTTGAAGGCTCCCAACCTAATCAAGATAATTTCATTATGTTGCCTAAGCTCTGTGACAACATTTTAAAGATCAAGTGGGGCATTGTGTTGATGGAAAGAGGAGAGGACTAGCTATATAAACGTTGTCAACATCTTTGACCTCAAATCCCAAGCCAAAGATGCCTTTATCCTCAGGTAATAATCCTATTTGAGAAAATACAATTATAGAAAGTCAAAATATATGAATAAATATAAAATAAAGGATAATATGCAACACTAAAATGAATTTGACGATTGAATTTAGCACAACAATAACAAGAAATCAACAAGTCATTCCTCATTCTAAAATTGTAGTGACAACAAAGAAATGCTTGTTTGTGCATTTCTGAAGTAAAAATTGTGACCACTTCAGCTACAAAATAAGTTAATACTCACATTTCAAGTCAGACAAAGCACTCATCCTAGTTAAATTAAAGTAACCATTTCAAATGATTTAGTAATGATGGAGCACAAGAATTTTTAGAATGCACATGGTGATTAACATGGCTAGTGAAGTTACTACTTTGCGTAGCCTTTTTAGCTGTCATGTTGATTGCTTATTCCTCAGCAACAATTTACATTAATATTTTCGTTGATCCATAGCATGAAGCAAGGGTTTTAATTTGTTAGTTTCTATGATTATTGGATCTCTGATTCAACCATTAACTTCATGTTATCGAACACCACAACATTGGAAGGCAATAAGCTAAGATTTAGAATGAAAAAATCAAATAACTTCATCCATGGGCATAGAATGGGTGAAAGAATAGCAAATAATACACCACAAAGTTATATTTAATTGATGAGCTAAAAAGTTTAGGCATTTAGAATGGAATTTAGAAAAACGACGAGATTAACATAAATCATACTAGATACCACGTGGAGCAAAGTTTAAATTCTGAGCCTCTCCAAGATATAAAAGGCTGACCTGAAAATGTCCTAAAGCAAATTGTGCATGAGGTTCAGCCATAGAAGCTTCAAAGTCGATGTGGAAGAGGTAGTCAAAGTACCTGCCACCAAAAAAGTTGAAGAGTCTTGACAAGAATTATAAGAATAAAAAATTATAAAAAAAAACTAAATGAAATATTAAGGACAAAATGAAAAAAAAAATTATGTATATATGTATGTACTATGTATGTATGTACGTACGTATGTATATTAGGGGTATTTATGAGATTTTGCATATAAACTTATTTTCATTTTAGTCCTCTATGATATTTTAAAATGTTCTAGTCCTCATTCGTACATAAGATGCTACAATTGTCCTTATTAACTAAAATTCGGCCTATATATTACATTTAGTAAACATGCATTTAATCAGTAGAATCGAAAGATGTTATACTTATTTCACAGCTAGCGCTCGTAAGTATATTACAAATATTTAGAATTTTTAGGATAATATGTTTGGGATGTTTAGAATATCAAGCATATTATTGAGGATATATATTTGGAATATATGTAAGATATTTGCGACATGCCTGGGCATCTAACTTTTGTAACATATTGCTACCTCCTGCCCTTAAAATGAGAAGGTTTATTTCTTCTGAAAAAGTAAAATATACTATGAATTATTTTATGAGTAATCAACTATCCAGGATTTATATATACCAAGTTGTTATATTTGGATTGAAGATATGGTGTAGTATTCTTTAAGTATGTAAGTATTTCTCTCAAAATTAACCTCCTCAGAAATCATATGATAGAATTGAATTGGATTTTACCATGCGTTGTGTTTAGAAGTTGAGGTTCCCTATTATTCAACTCAGTGGCTTTTGCTTATCTTCTCCCAAGATGCAAATTTTGTGGGAAGGGAATAAAGTAGGAGAGTTCAAAATGTGCTGAGGAATTATACGAGGTGATCCTCTCTATCTTCCAAACTATTTGTTATTTGTATTCATGAATTGTTTTTTTTTTGTTACAAAAAAATTTATATGAGTTGGGTTTTGAAGACTTACTAGTGTTAGAACATGCCTTCAGACTTAAAAAATCATTTTTAATGATGTTTATAGATCTTATATTAATAAGGTCTTCATATTGATGGAATTTGAACACACAACCTTATGATTGTGAGTTAACCCCTTTATCACTGGATCGACATTTGTTAGCATCTATTTTGTAATGCCCCAAGACAAAATCTACTAAAAGGCTGACATTTTTTTCCAACAATGTTATCCATATTGATAGAATTTGAACACACAACCTTATGATTGTGAGCAATCTATTGGGTTTCTCTTTTACCACTGGCTTAAAAATTTACTTGGGAACTGCTCCACATCACCTAGAGTTCATGAATAAGGGTCCCTATTCTATGCTCATCACAATGATGAGCAACCAATTTTTTATCACTGTGATGAGATCTCAACCGTTCAAATTAAATCTGAACAGTTCAAATTTAAAATTTTTAATTTATCATTTTTTAAATGATAAATTCATTTTTATGAAAAGCGATAATTATAAGATTTTTTTAATTTTTAATTCTGCATGTAATAAAATAAAAATTTATTTAAAATATATTAATTTAATTAAGCTCAATCTAGACCTTCAAAAATAAATCTCTAGGTAATGAGGGGTGGTGAGTATATTTTTTATGAGCATAAAATGTGCTCCAATGAACAAAGAGATTTGTTAATATGCGGCAGATATGGTCAAACTTCACCAGAATAACCATAATGTTTTAGTTGAAATTTTAGATCCGAATCCACCTTTGATAGGCTGGATTAATTAATATAATTAGGAGATTAAGGTAATTCATAATTGATTGATTGATTAATTAGATAAATCGGATGAGAAAAACATGAATCATTGACTTAGCCATAAGTCAGCTGAATAACTATTTAAATATATAAATTAAAGGGTGAATGTATAAAAATACCCCCTCATCAACTTTTACCAAAAATGCGTATATCACCATATGTATTTTGGAAGTGTAAAAATATTTATGAACATTTAAAGTGGGATAAAATATGACAGCAAATTTAACCTAACACAATTATTTTTGTTGTGGGACCCATATTCTTTTAGATACTACATCCGATAAAAAATATGAGACCTAGTTGACTTTATTTTTTGATAGATTAAAAAAGTTAAATAAAATACTTAATTATATCATATGTTGTGCATAATTAAATTATTAATTAGTTTATAAGTAATACAAATTTGTTTGAAGAAAAAGGGTAAATGTAAATACTTTAAAATAATTTAATTAGCTTCTTTAATCTTTTTAAAAAAAGTCAATCATATCTTATACTTCCTCTTATCTTAATTATAAAAGTCAGTTGACTTTTTTTGGAGAATCCTAAGAAAAATAATATCATTATTTTAACATATTAAAATTTATCATTTTTCTTTAAACTATGTTGTTTGACTTATGAACTAATGTATAATATAATAAAACATAACATATGATATGATTAAATAATATAATTAATTATTTTAGGATTCTCCAAAAAACAAAAAACAACTGCCTCTTCTAATTAGAATTGGAGGGAGTATTTATGATCGGGTGTATTATTAGATAAAAGAGTAAGAAAATTTAATTACAAATTTTAACCAGATTCCTCTAATTTTTTAAATATATTTCAAAAAAAGATATTTCTCCCGCTGCCCCTTCCTAATACCAAACAGCCATAAGTAATATTAACGCAATATTTTTTCTTCGGTGATAACTAATAAGCCATTGACTTTATATATATTGCAATAAAGTAACACCTTTTATTTTCAGAAGTAATATTTTGTTATTTGTCACTTGATTGACTTTAAGCAACTTGACAGTGCCAAGTCAGCATACCCTTCACAGCGAATACTAAATTCCTTTCAATTTTCTTATAAAAAGTTAAATATCACAACGTTAATCATCGAAAGCAAATGTAAGAGAAATGTAATATTTTATTTCTTGTTAAGGAAAAAGAAAAAAAAATACAATTAAAATAAGTAAAAGATAAATAAATTTTATAGTTGTGAATTGAGATACTGAAATTGTACAATAGATATATTAACAATTTAAATATCTTAATTAACAATTACAAAATTTATTTATCTTTTTTCTATTTTAATTATATTTTTGTGTCTTCCTTTCTTCTTTTTATGTTTGCGTATTTTTTTTAAATTATTTTTCTCGGCGTTCAAGTATTGGCTTGGAGAAAAATGGGAAAGGTAAGTTTCCAAAAGATTCTTTATGAAAATAAGTTGTACAAAGTGAGAGTTAATATTTTAAACTTAAATATTTTATTTGTAATTGAAGCGTCTGATTTTTATTTTGGTGAACTTCTGAATTTGCAATTGTTTGAATCATTATCCTGAACTCAGTTTTTTTTAAAAAAATAAAATAAAATGTGTCGGAACCGAATTTTATTTTTTATAAAAAAAAACTGTCTTTTATATGAAATCAATCTGAAAACTCACCAACTGCACCGAATGAATATACTTCCACTAAAATATATTGTGTGGATTGATTAGTAGAAAATACAAAATATTTCTTCTCCTAATAAGTAATAACTATGAAGTGTGAACTACCAATTATTACATTGCTTAAGATTAGAGTGGTTGTCGTTGGGAAAAAAAATGATAATAATAACAATTTTTATAGTTAAAATTATTGAAGGTTATTCTATGTTCTCTATATAATAGACTATTTATAAAAAATATGAAATGGATATTTATTATAATTTGTAAATTCATAGAATGAATTGAAATGAAAATGAAACACCTGAAACTTGAGATTGATTAATTAATAATTAATTACTTAATCAAAGTAAGGCACTTTCTCTTTAAGGAAGATGGTTTCACTTTTGGGATTCAATTTTAAAACTTCTTTTGATCAGATAATGAACACTTTAATACCTGTTCTTTAGTTGTTGGCATAAATAAAAAAGTTCTTTGGTCTCTTGCCCTTTTCTTAATATGAAAAGACAAAAAAAAAAAAAAAACAAGAAAGGGACAGAACATGCTTGATTAATGGAACCAGGTTGGCAAGCAATTAGGTTCATTTTCCTTAACTTGTCTTTGTTAATAATTTCCATATTTTAACCAAACCCATATAAACCAACTCATAATTGGCAATTTTGCAAACAGGTAGTGACAAAAAACATAAATTTAATATCATAATAAATTATCATCATCACTAATTCATATCTTCTATATAACTATAGAATCCACATAATTAGAAAGGTATAAATAAAGAGTTTCATTCCATTTAACAGGTAGATAGTTATTTATAATAGTAAGGGTTAATATAATAGTTAGTCCTTTAAATTTATCATAATTTTAATTTTAGTCCCTCAAGTTTAAATCATAGGTTTTGTTCTCTCAAATTTCTTTTGACATAAAACGTTAGTCCTTAAAACTTAATCAAAACTTTTATCATTATACCTTTATACTGATTAAAATCAATATTTTTAACTTTGGAGACTAAAACTAAAATAAATACAAATTTGAGGGACAAAATTTATATTAACCTTCATTTAATCTCTTCTTATAAATTAGAATGGTATTTTTATTAAAAAAAAAAAGAAGAAGAGGGAGAAGAAGTTAATGAGTATGGATCCGAGTCACCAAAACTTACACGCAAGGTTTAGACTATTAGAACTTGAACTTAAGTGGAACAATAAATGCACCACACGAGAGAATACGAGGGAGGGGAAGATGACTAGACAACTCGACGGTTGAAGTGAGAAATAATTAATGAAGGCAACTGAATAATGTATAGGTGGGGTGCGCGACAATTTGGAATTCTTACAATTTTAGTAAACTAAAATGGAATATTCTTTGCTTGCCTCTCAAGTAACTTTGAAGATAGTTGTTATTACACTCTCTCAATTAGTGCAGCATCGGATAATAAATTAAATTGATCCGAAATCCAACGAATTAAAATGCTTGCAAATCAATCAAAATAGTTAAAAATATTTAAGTTATTCTAAGATTCAAGTTATTCATAATATTACTTTATAAATTATATCAAATTCAAATATCATATTAAATATCATTTTCTTTTACTACTCTTATTAACATGGTCATACATAGAAAAATAAATTTAATGCACCTTAAAAAATTACTAGTGTCTAATAAAAAAATTCAATTACGTTGGTTGGTTGGTACTTTATAATAAGAATTAGGAGGAGTAGAAATCTTGCTCATCTTCTAGTATAAGATTAACAAGCCTTTTTTTTTTTAATTGCAGAAACCAAAAATAAAAAAGGGAAGTGTTCCCATTTTTCTATTTTTTTTTTTTCTACAGAGAAAAGTGTTCCTTTCTGTGCTTGAATAATTCAACTGAACATGCTTTTTTCTACAAGAAACTAGCAATTTACATGAAACTACTAATGAAGATAACAGAAATTACCTTTTACAAAGAAAATTGAGGATGAAACCTTTTGAACTATACATTACTATTTATAGATTGCTGAATCCTTCTTTCTCTGTTCACAAACCATTGAACTGTTCTTTTTGCAATTGGCAGCCAAATCTGTCTCACTCTTTCCTCTTTTACATTCTTCTGATCATCAACCAAAGATGAAGAAGAATAAGAAGAAGAACCTTTAGTATTATTATTATTAAGGTTAATACCGATACTTTTCATCCCCAAACCTCCGAATCTAGACACAGCAGTTATATCTGATACTGATCTTTTCTCATCTGGATTCACTATATACTTTGATGTGTCCTTCAAATTATCATTTTCTGCAGAATCTGAACCAGAATTATGATTGTTCTTCTTTAGTACTCCACTCACTTTGTTTTCAAATGAAACTTTCCTCTCCATCTCCTCCTTCAGATTCATCATAATAACTAGCTTATCACCATTTCCTGCTTCTCCTGTACATGTAACCTGACACTGATCACCATTGTTGTTGAATCTTAAGCTTGAATCAGAACCAATCATCTCTGAGTTCAAGAACATGAGATCCGAGGAACTAACATTGCTCCATCGATTCTTCAACACAAAATCTGATACAGAAATCCTGTGTTTGAGCGTGTGATAGACCTTTCTTTGATCATCATGAAGAGCTGGTTTTTTAATAGGCAATTCATCTTCTTCTTTTGAAGAACCCTTCATGTTCATCATTCTCCTAAAGCTGCTTCCAAAATTGAATCTTGATGATGACCCATTTTTCTGTTCTTCTTCTTCTTCCTCTCTCTGGACGAAAAGCCCTAAGTTGGATGATTCTTCTCCTCCCAAATCTGGGCCGGCACCGCCATTGATAAGTAGCTTCAAGCTGTTAGAATATGTGAAAATGGTGTGATCTTCAGGATCAACCTTGTGCCTACACAGAGGACAACTAGAATGGTTCTCAAGCCAATAATCTATACAATTAATGTGAAAGGCATGTTTACATTTTGGAAGCAGCCTGAGAATCTCGACATCTTCGAACTTGGACAAGCAAACGGCACATTCAAGGCCTTCTTTTGATCCTTTTAAGGAAGAGAATCTGAAGAAGGGGAGTGATTCTATGACAGCCTTGTCAATTCCTGAGAATCTCGTTGACGTTGTTCTGATAAGCCAAGGTTGACTTTCTGATGGGTTTCCATGAACTGATGAATCTCCCCTGTTACTGCAACACTTGACATAGATGAGGAGAAAGAAAGTTACAAAGAACAAGAAACCCAGAATCCCCATTACAACTGCAAGACTTGGTCTGAAATTTGTGACAATATCTTTTGAAGAAGTAGAAGGAGCAGTACTATTATTATTTGATGGAACCTGTGCTTCGCAGGAAAATATTCTGATGAAGAAGAATGTGAGATACAGAACCAGAAGATGAAAACCATGTTGCTTCATGGTTCTGGAAGAAACCAGACAAAAGAAAAAAGGAAAAAAAATTCTGGTATTGTGCTTTCAAAGCTTTCAGATTTATAATGGGTGGGTGTGCATGGACCTTTTGTTAGGTTATTTCCCCAAATAATGACTATTTTTTTTTTCGGGTTTCTTCTTATGTCTCTCTTTAATTAGAAGTATTAAAATATTTTGTTTATCTAAGAACATGGTTAGTGATGACAGCATCCAATATCGATGTCGTGCTTCTATATATAAAAAGAATTAATAAATGGCATAACCCAACTAACCCATGGCCAAAAAAAATAAAAATAAAAATAGAAAAAGGCATAGCCCAAGTAACAAGTTTTTATCCTGATGCAATATTTAATGTTATTTTTAACTCCACATACAAGGAAGATTATATAGGCTAGACTGATCAATCCAAAGTCTCAGATTTTCCACCTTCGTTTAACTCGCTGTTGAACTTTTTTAACTTTTATCTCCTTTCACTCCAGTATTTTAGGCGAATCGAGCAAAATTACGGATATGAGTGGGCCCCACATGCCATAAACCGGCAAGCATTTTTTGAAAAAAATAACAAATTTCCTCCTCACTTAAATATAAGAGTTGAATAAAATCGCTAATTATTTTTCCCAGCAAAATATCTAATTTTTAAAGATTAAAACAATAGGTTATAGGGAAAATCACTAGAAAATCCAATTGAAATGTCAAAAGTTTAACTAAGGCTTACACTTTTAACGAATTCCTAATCAAGATAAGAGTCCTAATCATGAATTTTTGTATGTTATTAAATGACTAGGATACCCATCTCTAATTAAAAAGAAAAACTTAAGGTATATGATTTTATTTATTTCAACCACATTTAATTTACAAATTCTCATAGCCCTAATAAATAAATCCTATGCCTCTCATACTTGTCGTTCTTTTTAAATCTAATTTCACCACAGATTATTCTAGTATATAAAATTGGCGAATTTATTTAATTTTCATCAATAAAATTTATTATTAACAACTAATACTAACATAGCTGATTGCTTTACCAATTGCATATGTGGAAAAAGAAAAGAAAAGATGGCAATCATTCAATCAAGCTCAAATTAGGTGACCGTAAAATAAGAAAGATAAAAAATTCATCTTATTGTGAAATGAATGTATTTGAAATTCACGATGTTAAAATTAGATGATTGAAATATCATAATGGGAATTTAGAGAATGATTAGCTTCTTGTGTAAAAAACTAAAGGATAAATTTTAAATAAAACAAGCTGAGAGAGAGAGCTTCACACCTACCTTGTGCTTAATAAAATCTAATTGAAATAATTAAAATCAAAATTAAGTTTGCACCTACCTTTATTAGTTTCTCTTTTTAGCTAGATGAGCATCTTAGTCTTTTAACAACATTAAAAAATTTTTAAAAAGGACTCTTGTCCTAATTAGGAATTTGTTGAAAGTATAGGCCTCAATTATAATTTTGGCATTTCAGTTGGATTTTATTGAGATTTTCCCTACGTTATATTACTTATTTATAATTAAATAAATTTTGGCATCTCAATTTTGGCCTCAAGTACCTTACTTATTTATAATTTTGGCATCTCAATTATAATTAAATATGTTGGTTTTCATGCCGTACTTATTTTAATAATTTACCTTAAAAATTACTCACTTGATAAGAAACTTATAATGAATGGAGGATTAGTTAATCGGATTGGGGATACCTTAGTTTATCTAAAAAATAAGAAAAGTTTAGAGAAAAATTATAAAATGGTTTGATATCATTCTATTAAGATTAAAGCAAACCCTTTTACTAGTTTTTATATTTAAAATTGGAGCAAGTATATTTTTTTCCCTTTGCTTTGAAGTTAGTCAGAGATTTATTGTTTCCCTACAAAAATCAAGAAAACCAATCTTTGTTTGTTTTGGTTATTAGGTAACTGTGATTAAAAATGTCAAAGCTAATTTTGTAATGTCTACGACTTTTGCAGCTGATCTTGATGATGAAACGTAATTTTAAACTGTTATATGTCAAAATCAAAAGTGTTGTTGTGTAAGAGGTGGATTTCGTTTTCTTTTTTGCTTTTTCGTGGAATTAATATTATCTCATAATGACAGGTTTATATTTGAATCGTATCTATCCTTTTCCACCTGTCTTATTTATAAACTACTTTCTGCACGTTTCATATACCTTAAAGAAAAATTTTAAATTTCATTATTTGATTTAGTCTTAAATATTAAATAGAGCTGATTCTTTTTAGAGATATTAATAAATTTAATTAAAGTACTCTAAAGTATGTATATCTATTTACTATTTTTCTCCAAACTATTTTATTTAAGTTATAAAATAATATATCATTTAATAATACACAATATATATTATAGTTAAGTAACTAGTTTTTTTAAAATTTTTGTAAAAAAAGTTAATTCTGCCTTATACTTAAGATAGGATGAAAGTAGTTGTTTGTGCTTTAAAATTCAACAACTTTCTTTCTTTATACTATTTAACTATAAACTCTTCAAGTAAATAACTAGTTGTGATATAGTATCTACACAAGGTAAATTATACATTCATGTTAAAAATTCATTTACTTGCATGTATAAATAAGACTAAAAAAACATTATATCCATTGT